>JAUKPT010001073.1:0-16528 GCA_032273505.1 Nanomia bijuga
TGTCTATTTTGTCTATATATTTCGCACATCTGTGCCTATTCATGACTATATTAGTTCATCTAAAAATATAAAAAGGTCAAAAATACAACTTTATGTATAGAAAGACTAGATGTAAAAGTAAATTTGCAGGGTAGCTGACGAGGGCACCATTAGTGGCTTGAATCATTTCGATCATAAATCTTGACAGACAGATAAATATTTCGACATATCGAATATTCATATAGGGGGGATAGTAGAAAAAAAATTGCTGAATAAAACAAAGGAAAATTATTTACTTTACTTTTCTATTGATCTATTGGTTCAATATTGATCGGTTAGTATGATCAATGATTACAATCTTATATTCAAAAGGAAGGCAAAAAGGATTTCATTTTGATGAAACCCCAATCTCGTAAATACAAAAAAGATTTCATTTTCTTCACAACTCTTTACTTTGATCACAAAAATAAAAAGCAAAAAGATATATTTTCTCCATTTTTTCAATCTCATACCCAAGTTGGCGAGTCTTTTGTGAAGTATTTCGCAAGCTTGGAACTATTGGCGCCTCACTGCAAAATAGAAATGCAGGTGTTCTAGTAGAATTAGCAAAAGAAGTGACTCATGCCAGTTGGAATGTTTGCATTATTACAGAGGCTAGTCTTGGTGAGTCATTTTATGAGGAAATACTTTTTTGGCATTGTTTCTCAAACCGTTTTTTGTTTTTTCATAAGCAAGAATTGATCTAACATTGGAACTACTCACAAGTCTGATTAACTGTAATATTGAAAATTGATTAGAGCCCCAAACTAAAAATATATTGGACTTAAGAAAATGCATGTAATAAAGATCAATGTGTCTAAAAAGGAGTGGTTAATGGGAAAGCTTGCCCAAATATGTCTGTCTGACGCCTTATCGCTAAATCTTGACAAGAACGAGGAATTTAAAATTTTCACAATTTTTGATATTAAATTCTTTCTTGAAACAGACCAATATATTTTTGATGACATCATTGCCTTCCTCTTTCATTAAACCATATTAGTTTTTGGTAGGTCATGCGAGAGAATATCTTCCTACAATGAGAATAATACTAGTAAAATGTTCATTGGATGATTCCAAAAACTCTCATCCAGAAAAATGTCTTATACACGGAGCAATGGATTTGTTGAACATTTTTACTTAAAGCTCCTGCTAATCACGTCATCATCTAAAATAGATCTAACTCTTGGTCTAAAAACTGCATTCAAAAGACGATGCATTTTCTTAAAAAGGAAGGTAGGAAGATTTGTCTCTCCCCCTTCCCCAGAAAACAAAACTTTGACCAAGCAAAGAAAGACCCAATTGAATCCAGGCTTTTTTCATCACACATCGTTTTGAGAAAACTCTATTTTATGTGGGTCTTTGTCGCATAGTACAAAAGTTATTTTGACATTTTCAACAACTTATTTTTCAATAAAATAATTCAAATATAGAATAAGGCCTTTCCTAAATCCCCTGTCTCCCATCTTAACAAAGAGGCAGTCAATTTTCATCCCCTTACCACGAGAAAAGTACCTTTTATATAGGGACTAGGTCAGATACATCGATGTAGAGGATCAGCATCTAAATACCAGTGTTCATAACAAGAGATTAATGAATAATCTGAAGTGATTAGTCGAATGATCAATGGCAAGATTAGAAGATTACTTGTTCAGTTAAAAACGTGAGTAATAGATGGCATAAAAATGATCTAGTTTTTATTTTAGACTTTTAGAATTCCTACTGAACGTGCCATTTTTGAACATACATTTTGTTTACTGAGAACTACATATAAATAATTTATTGATAAGTACGATAAATATAAATGATCAGATCAGGCAGACCTAACATCAATTTCAATTTCTAGAAAAAACATATACCCTTGCAAAAAAGGAGAATGATATAGATGAAGTACTCGCTTTAAGACTGAAATACTTGGATGAAACAAACCTTATCTATTTTTGACTAATTGGGAATCTCCCTAGGTTATACAAGCAAAACCTACATATATATAACCTAAAATATATATCGAACTATTTCAATACAAAAAGAGAACGGCATTTTTGAGGAATGAAATATTTTTTTGGTCTATATAAATTAAGCTTTACTCCAATCTGTATTTTAAGTAGAAAGGCTTATCGGAAAACTATGTAAACAGAAAAAGAAAAATCAAACAAAATGTCTACTATGAGCCGATGTAAGAAGAAAACTGGTTCGAACTGGTTTAGATATTAAATGCAATCTTGCTCATCACATCTTATCTCTTCCAAACAAAACACAAGTATAGCTGTATCAAGTTAATCTTATCATGATTAAGTTTAAGTAAAAGAAGAAAAACTTTGAACCTTATCATCTTTGTCTCATCATGATACTTGGAGCAGTAACAAAATAATTCTTCTATTTTTCCAAAACAATGCATATTCAATTTACCCTTGAAACGAAAGAATGCTGAAGATATGTCGAAGAATCATTTTCCGTATTCTTTTTGGCATCCAATATACCATATTTGTACCTCCGATTGCAACATATGTGCAGCAGGAATGAATTATCTTATGCATGATTAAGAGAACAACAGAAACCTGGCACGACTCTGGGTTGAAAGTACGATTAGAACAATGATAATTCATAATTCACGATTATTAGTCGATAGAATTTCATGGTCTTCAAACTCCAAAAATGAAAAATATAAAAAGTTCTGAATGCAATGAAAATGTTGCAAGTAACACGTAGCCCTAAATACTTGTAAACTTTGAACCATTCACGCCTCAAGAAAGCAAACTTATGATGGTAATTTTGGTACTCTAAATGCATGTTCTCTACGTAACTTATGTTTACCTTTATCTAGACAATAAAAAAAAACAGTCCAAAATGTACGTTTCAGAAAAGGCTCTGGGTCCCAAATTGACAAGAACAATACTAGTATTGAGCTTATGGTTGGTAGATGAGCTCATATTTTGCAACATGGGTTTTTAAAAAGTTGCATAACTTCATGCTTGATAATTTCACCTTTACACTTGTATTGATCTTACAAGCTCAATGTAAGAATTTGTCTCTAAAAGGTTGCCAAAGCTAATGTGATCGGCTCTTTCACTGAATTCATCATTTTATGAGTAATTCAACTGTTTAAACAGAATCCTTCCAAATATATCGTCATGACTAACCATATTTACGTTATTTGCATATGTCGACACCAAATATTATGATACGTCTCTTAACGTTCTCATACTGTTCAGTGAACTGTCGGTGAGTACGAAAGAAGAATAAACGTGTGGAAGACGACAAGAACGCATTAGTCACGGATATTTCATTTTAGTCTATTTTAGTCTAGGTGCTTTTAAAATAAAATATTCTGAAGCTCTGCTTTTAGTTAAAATAAATTGAATTGATTATAATAAGAAGCATGGGTTCAACTATAAATTATATTCGTCGGTAAATCAAATTTATTGCCAGGGAATATTGCATACTATAATATACTGTGATATACCATAAATAAAACTATAGATAAAAAACATTTACTGTCTTATTAATATTCAGCCGGCAATTTAGATGAATTTAGGTGAAATCTGAAATTTAAAATTGCACTCCCCGGCCTTTTATGTGATCCCCTGTATAAGATACGTAACCACACAAGCAAAAACAAAAACTTCTTCTTTCAAAATCGAACCTTATGAGTCATTTTGTTTAAGTTCTTTCCTATCAGTAACCCTTTATTTGATTTGACTATTTTCTTCTTTCTATTTTGTGGATTGATATCTTATGAGCAAGAAGCGGATAGTTCAGAAGGCGGTTTTTGATCCAATTTTTCTTCTTAAATAAGTTTTATTTTCAAAATATTCTGTAATAAGATTGTGAAGAAATCAACGAATTCGACCGGCAACAAAATTGTAACATAATGTGAATAGGTCGTAAATGAATTTTAGAGACTGGTCTACAACGCAAATTGCATACAATTAGTTTAGTTCAAATTATTTAAATGTCAATCCCCTAAAACCTTATGATAAAATCACATCTATACCCTATGATAAATCATATCTAAAATATATTACGGTGTAAAAGAAATATAACGAGAAATACCTCTTTACAGTAGACGATGCATATCTTCACATTTTTCTTCATGGACGTTTGTTTCTTCACGTTCCGTTTGCAATAATGGATACCTGTAACTAAGCAACGAGACTGTTTGACGGCTAGTTCGGTACCTAAAAATAGACGTACATTGCTTTTGAAGAATACACGAATGCCACGAAATATAGACATGCGCAAAGAATTTGCAACAAAAATGGAAAAAAATAGAAACAAAATAGCAATTACATTTTTTATTCAGCATAAACGAATGTTTCAGTTTTCTTCTAACTGGTATACCCGTTTCGGCACTCAATTATTTTGAAAAAGTGGGCGGATTTTACCCAAAAACACTTGTGCATTTTTGTGCATAATATTTTTATTTTAAAGTTTCTTTTTGGAAAAGGTTAAACTGAAGTGTTACTTACGTAAAGAAGCAGAGTGAAATGAAAACAAGAATTCGAAAAGAACAGCTTATCAAACCTTTTTCTTCCCAGCAGATAATACATTCGTTATAACGTATCAAAAGAGTTGGAAAAGCTTTTGGATATCACAAAGTTAATGGATATATAGTCTATCCCATTTTATTTGGTGCATTATCAACTTGATGTTAATTGTCCCTTGTTGGATGTGTACAACAATTATCAGATAGATACGAAATTTCATTTATAAAACACTCTTTGCAAAGACGAATATAAATATTAAGCTGATAATGAAGAACAAAGATTTCGAGTAGTGATATTAAACTGTCTATATAATAACCCTCGTAGTTATTTCGGCATAAAAGCAATCCATAAGTCCATTGGAACTGTTGCAGAAGAAAACGCTAAAATCACATTCCGTAACTCGCTGTTATATCTTAATCTACACCCTTACTAGAATCCTTAAAATTGATCCAAGAAGTACACCAACGTCAGATTGGACGGAGCTAATACCATATTGATAGGTCAGGTCCCATTGTTGTGAATAAAAAAGTAAATTTGATTGTGAGGTCACAATACATTTCTGTGCTCTTCACAATCAATAAGAAATCATGATTATCAGAACAAATCTTTAACGTGGGAAAGCGAAGAAGATGAAGATGAATACAAGGAAGAGGACAAACAGTAAGAGTTCTTCGTAGATATAGATATTCAAGAAGAAGAAAAGAAAAGAAAAGAAAAATAGATCTTTTCAATACATCATTCATTTTGTTCAATATCTTTTACGAGCGTAAAATCTGTTTAAAGTGATATTCAGAAAAGGGTTTGGTCTCCTGTTTATATACTGTTAAGAATGAGGAGATTTGAGTCGAAAAAACCCCGAAATGATGAATTTAAGAAAAACAGATAATAAACTAAAATCTGGTAGAATTAAAAAATTGTTAAAAATGAGGGCTTTTTTATGATCTTTTAAGAACAACATTCTACTTTATATCTAATAAACAGAATTTTGATATCTGCACTAACTTTCCCATCATCTCAAAATAGTTTTTTCCAGTATAAAGCTGTAAGAGCTCCCGGAGCCGCTTAAAAATATAACTGTATCCAGTACCACCGATGACCATAAGACTCTTTCGGTTTGCTCGCCGTCTTACGATATAAAACCTTGTGAAGCAAAAACAAGGTCGAAGAACATTTCCAAGTCTAAAATCCGTTTAGCAGCTAATTCGTACCAGATCAAAAAGATAGTTTCCTTTCAAAATATTTGTAGCGACGTAAACATGTAACAAATAGCCCGCGCTCGAATAATAAAAAAGATACTTTATGTGAAAAAGCAATCGTGAGTAACCTCTATGAAGTGTTTCTGAAAGATTTGAGAAACTACGATAAGCCAACAAACTTCAAATAATCTTAGCTTTGTTTATCCTATCTTAAAATATTTCATTGTTTAAAAAGTCATTATCGATTACTTTATTCTTTTTGAAAGCAATATATCAAACGCTAAGACCTTTTTTCCGGCTTAGGGGTCACCAAAATACAAGGAGATGTTATCTTGTATTTGCTTAATACTGAAGTACCTATCGCATTCCTGTTCTATTTTCATCAATTTCACCTTTAATCGATCGAGTTTGATTACCTTCATGTCCAAATAATAAATTTTCACTTATGAAGTGTTTGTAGAGGTGAAGTAGTTTTTGATGATTGATTGAAGAGTGAAATGATGAATTGAGTCAATATTTTTATCATTCTTTTAAGGTTAGGGATCTGCGAAAAACTTACTAGGGAAGAGGGGTAGTTTTGGGGGAGGTTTTCGCGTCAGGTGTATATTAGCTTTTTTAGAGGATTCGACTGTCGAAAAGAAGGAAGGCGTCAAAACGTCGATAGGGCCCCATATTGACCCTCGCTGCTCAGTAAGAATATTGCACCTTTTACTTTAAAATGTAAAGCCATATCAATGATAACCTTTGCTATCTAAATTAACAGTCAAACGTGTTCAAAATAGGATCAGTACGTTATAGTTTTAACTGTTTAATCTTGCTAATAACATCAAACAATCTTCTTACTATATGTTTTAATTTTTTAAAAAGCTACCAGAAAATTGTAGAGGAATTACGTACTAAGAAGATCTGCAAAATCTTTTTTTAATTAAAAGTATCCATGTCTGTATTCTAATGTTTTGATTTATGTTCCAAAAATATCCCTCCATTAATCCAAAAATAAAAACTTGGGCACATCCCCCTTGCCACAATATTTTCACTTGTTCTTGTAAATATTCAACCCCCCAAAACACCTAAACCCAAATATTAGTCGTCTGTACCACAAACTTTGCTGTTCTTGAAATAAAAAATAATTAATCTTGTAAGAAACAAAAAATAATTTTTCTGCAGAAGAAAAATAAGATGACGTTGACTTGAGGAGAAGGCTTTAAAAAGAAAGTTCTGTTCTGTTGTAAAAAGGTTTACAGGGGCGTAACTAACGTTTGATGATGACCTAGATAATTAGATAAGTTCGATAAATTCGATATAGCTTGACAGGCTACAAAAATGCTTAAAATTGAGGGGAGCTTGAAGAATAAAAAGAATCCTTTTAGTAGGGGGTCAAATAAGACCCGGAGAACAGGGAAATTCCACAGTTGAAATTTTAGATTTCATCTAAATACACCTAAATTCCCCGAGTGAATATATGATAAAAGCGTAATTCCCTGTTATATTTATAGTACTTTATGTATTATTCCCTGGGTGTAAATTTCATTCCACGACCCAGAAGATTTATAGCTGATCATTTGAGAGGAGCAGGCTTAGTCAAGGAAAATTTCAAAAACACGTAAAATAAATCTTTAAGCTTTTTTACAATAAATACCATTCAAAGTTCCAATATATCGATAGCATCCTAAACAAAAGTCCCGACATTAAGTAAACCTCAAAAATGGCACCTGTGTCTTACTGTAGACTAAAGCATATGAATAAAACATAGATGAAGAAAAAAATCACAACATTTAGGACTAGCTGGGATGACCGCAAATCATATCACGCTTATTCATTCGTCAGCCAAACACCAAACAAACATGGCGGATGACTTCAATCAAAACAAACATGGCACCTTGCGGCTAAAGCTGTCTTAGAATCTATTCCATACTTTTAACAACGAACCGTTGTTGCGTTTATATTTAGGGTTTGCCGCGTCAAGTTATACGTAAATCTGTTGTTCGATGGATTGAAAATTACATTTTCATATGCTAAATTCGTTCACTTGATATATATTTCTATGATTTTTATGATTTTCATGAATTATCAAATTTTGACAGTTCTGAAATTATTGATCATGTTCATAATGATGTTATTTTCAACTTAACAAATGCGCGTTTACCTACAGTTTGAAGTGGAATAAAATGAAATGTCCTCAGAATAAAAAGGAAAAATTAGAGAAAAATTTATAAGCTTTACGGCATATATTTAGATTTTTTTCTTCTTCGTCTTCAGATGAAGTAATTTTGTTTGCTTACATCGATTTAACGTGGACCGCTTGGCTGGTCTGATCAGTTGTTAGGCATTTTCGGTATGGCACGTATGAATTACAGTGGTGGTGGTGGTGGTGGCATCTGGACGGCGTGTATTATTCAGAAATTGCTTTATAATACATACAGCTGCACATAGAAGAATTTCATGCCGAAAAATTTGAGGCGTTGTGGCATTTTTGGTATTGCAAAGCGTATTTCTACTTAAACCATTATGACAAGCATAAATTTTCAGAATTGACTAAATTGAAACAAGTTTAAAAACTACGAAAAACAGGATATCTTGCTAAGGCCTATTAAAAAGAATATATTCTTTGATGAGAGAAAAATCTGCTCAAGAAAAAGATCTGTAAAGCCCTTCCTTGTGTCCAATGTAACATCTCTGAAGAACTCAATCTGAGACCAGCTGAGGAATATGTTTCTCTACCTGTACATACATTCTGATTGAATAGTGCTTTTTATATTTTCTTTCCCTGCATCTACAATTCATCCCACAGGCTTGTATCATTACAATATTTCAATTTCGGTTAGAAGAAAAACAACTTCAAACCCTTAAATATAATTGGACCTTATCTCGAATTGGTCTTAAAGTACGTGATTTAGGTTTAACGAGTGTTACGGTAAAGTATTGATCTTTTATTCGAATGAAGAAGCGAAAAGCACAAAACAAATTACAGTCCAATTTTAACACATTTTGAAATAATCATTACCAATTATATTTTCCCTTCATCTTGCCCACTAATGACCCATTAAAGGAAGTGTTTAACCAAATTGCAGTTTGTGATACAAATTCGAAAAAAATAAAAAGAAGAATTAGTAAATATGTTTTTTTTTCCTTTTCACTTCGAGTTCTTTATTTATTGCTCTCTGAAATGTTGTTAATCTGAATCTAGATGCAGGCTTAGGACCAAGTAATTTTTAAACAATCTATCAAATTCATCAAACCTTGAAACACAAAATCTTCAAAAATACATACCATCATAATAACCACAACATTATTTCTCTCTAACCTCACTTGAGGGGTATGTTATTCTTCACTTAACCCTAATACACTAATGAATCTCTACCAAAATACCACCTGCACCATAAGTATGCATATATATGTTTTCGTTTACCACGTACTGCGAGAGTTGCATAGATTTAAGAGTTCATCTCAGTTTGTCTCATTTTGCTATTTTATTGGTTGAAAGTTACATCAGCAAGAATCTTATTGGTTCATCTCAATCTGTCGAAATTTGATGTTTTGTTGAAATCAAAAAAATGATCGAAGCATTTTAGAGTGAACAAATCAGAACCAATCAAACATCAACATTGGACACACTTTCGAGACAAACGCTTCACGCGAATTTCTTTTGGTCTAGCCAGCACACAAGGTAATATACATGTTGGTGGAATGCACATAGGGGGTACTCAAAAGGTTATACGAAGCGAAAAAATGAAAACTATGGAGAACTAACGGAATAATATACAAACGTGTATCACTTTTATGGTGAGAACGGTCTGCAGGATAACAGTGATGTTGGAGTATGAACACCAGGGGAGTGGGGGAGGGAAATAATCATCCCCTCCCTATAAAACTGATGTATAGTGTTGGGATGCTAACATAATGAGCAGCATGCTCGCTATCTATCTTTTCATAGAATACTGTTTATGGAATATGTTGCATAGCTACGAAAGGACTGAAATACTTTCGGTTTCAGAAAAGGGGTAATGCCATACATTAAATTTGCTATAATAAGATGAACATGTTACTGTGATCAGATGTACATGAAGGAAAATATATTCAGACATTTAGCCAAAACAAAATTAAAAAGTGTTCGTTTTTACGCTTGGATCATTGCGGGGTTGAATTCCTCAGTTACCTTTCTTATTTCAAGACTCTACACGGGGAGCTCGTATGTTGTGATGTTTAAGACACTTTTAGCCAAAACAATATTTTGCATTGACCTGTTCTTCTCGCTAGAATCACTGCTGATTTGATTCACTTAGTGAGCCTTCTATCTTTTTTCGATATAAAACACATGCGGGAATTATATTTATTGTTTATGCGATTGAGACTTTCAGCCTAAAAAAGAGTTCAAAGTGACTTTCTTTTTCTATAATCACTACGGAGTTAACTCGTTTAGTGACCCCACCTAGCCAACTCTCTCATAGGGGCTGCTCAAAATAGCCAAAATAAGACTTCAAAGTGACTCCACCGCTACCATTTCAAAACTGTAACACTAACTCAATTAGTCCCCATAGATACCGTTCCTAAACCACTCAACATAATTAAGCTACCATTTTTATTCACCGGAACAATCAAACGCGGAAACTTCAAATCACAGCCACCCAAATATTTTTCAAAAATTCTCGTTTCATGTTTTGATAACCACCGACAAATCTCGGTTCAAACTGCGACAAAAACTAAAAGGAATTTCAAGAATTCAAAGAGGCGAAGAGAAAGAATAAATGAACTCCTGGTATTAAATAATTTATCTTGAAATATTTCTATGGCCCACCCGGATGGGATAAACAGGGTACGCTGCGAATTTATTATTCGATAGCGATATTTTGATGTGACTGATAAGGAAAGAAATGAGAAATGTTGTAAAAAGTTTAATTTTACCGCCATAACTGGTCGTATGTGTTTTTGTTTACGATTGTAAAAGGTGTGAGAAAACGCGCGCAATTTTTGATGAGTTTGTATAAAAGAGATTTTTGCCTAGACGTGTTGAAAGGTCTCAAAATGTTTACAAGTCGGTCTACTCATTACGCTTGAGTTAAGAATAACAGTTTTCTTTGTGATGTATTTTTTTGTTGCAAACAGGAATTAAGTGATGTTTAAAGGAAGCAGGTTGCAATGTAACAAACTACCAGCAGCTTTACAACCAAAAGAAAAATATCAGATACTTATTCATTTATATCTCATTAGTTAATTTGCTCTTGCAATGATTTGTCTTTTAGTTACTCGGTCAATTTTTGAGTACATTTAGGCCCTGTCACACTTCAAGATTAATCAAATCATATCGATTAATTATATCAAATTTGACTGAATAAATCTCGTGTGACAATAGAAATGCTCCGTTGTCACACGGGATAAATGCAATTAAACTTGATAGAATGAATCCATATAATTTGATCAATCTTCTAGTGAGACAGGGTCTATTGTTTACAAACTAGAGGTGAATTGATCTCCAAAGCACACCTTCACTGCGTATAATGAGATGAAAAAATGAATAAAATATTTAGCATAATATCTCAAAGAATGTATGTTAACTCGAATCAGCAGCGTCGTTTATTATTTCCATGATATTACGTTTCATCATGCGAGCCCCTACCACAGACTATAATCTTCGAAATTGCTGGCGCAAAGGAAAAAAGTGCTTTATTTTTCCATGGTACCAAAAACATGATCTTCTTCTCATGGACCACAGGGCATTCAATATGGGTGGCGCAAAGAAACGATTTCTGTAAAATACAAAAATCCGACGATATTCATAACCCGAGTGGAAAATATCTCTTATATTCTAACGTTTAACACGTTATGTACCTTTTATGACGTCATCAAATGGTCACCAAAAACATGTTTCAATCCTTATAAACTTGATAATCTTCAATATCGGTGGTTCACGCAATCCGAAAGGAATTATAACCAGAAAAAAGAAAAATCTGTTATTATTTCTTAACGTTCATCACATTATGCCCCTATTATGACGTCAGAAGGAAAAATGATATCACCAGAGAACATCTGTTACTTCCTTATAGACTTGATAATCTCTAACATGGGTGGCAGAAAAAAAAGTTTCTAAGAAAAGAAAAATCTGAAAATCCGACGATAATCATAACCAGAGTGAAAATTATCTGTCATCACAAACACAACGGTTTCCAGCACTCTATATGCTATATGACGTCACAAATAAACAAATAATTTCATGCATTTCATTTATAGCCTTTAATCTTCAACATGGGTGGTTCGAAAGGACAAAGGTTTCAAGCCGAAGGAATAGTCGAAGATTATCATCACCATCTGTATAAACAAGACCGAACGAGTCACGTAACAACTTCAAAAGACTTCACTGAACTTATCCTCTATTATCATTATAAGCAGATAAATAAGTCAATAAATACGCAAGCGTGATGATGTCATGACAAAATGGTATATCCATCTAATCCGAATATAGACATTATCAGTTATTTTAGTCTGATAGTTATAAGCGATTGGAAACATTATTGTGATGTCATAAGGCGATAAGAGGTCATACGAGATACCGATGTTAAATTTAGTTGGACTTTTTTTTCGGTGTTTTGAAAGAAGATTATGGATTTCATTTAACAGATTGATACAAATTAAGGACTGAAAAAAGAAACCTATAAAGATTTGAATCTGAGTTACAAAATGTTAGTTTTCTTTTTTACTTTGCTAGATTTGTTTAAGATAAAGATATAGATGAAAGGTTCTAGCAAAATAAGTACCGGTGTTAACTTGAAATGATACTATGAAACTATGAAAATGGCACAAATAATTTATCATCATCAAAATAAGAAACAATTTAAGTACCTGTGTTTAAATTTTTTTGAAGCGAATGGTCCAGAAAACGTGGCTACTACGAGTTGTCATTTTAGCAGAATCTAAAAGAAAAATGAAAACGTCATTGAATACAAATATCCATTTTTTCGATGTGACTAACTCTAATTTGAATTAAAATTGGAACAATTCAAAATCTCTGTTAACTGCAACCAATTGTAATGTTTATTGTGACTGAACTAAAACTAACATTTTATATATCACCATTCTCTCTAACATCATCAAAAATCTTAAATAATCACAACCCTTTCTAGCTAAAAAAACAAGCGTTGACCTGAAATCTAATTTTCAAATCCTGAAAGTGAAATCCAATTTCCATGAATCACATCTTTCTTGTCCGTACAAACACGCATGAAAACAGGAAGGCAGATGGGTAGAGCATCCTTACTCCTAGGGGAAACATATTTTGAAGACGACAGTAAGCCAGGGAATATTCCCATATCCCTTCACACACAACGACCTTAAAATATTCATGCACTCAGCTTTCTATAGAAATTCAACACTAGCAAAGTATTATCAAGCTTTATTCCTTTACTTTGTGAACCCAAATCGCGTTCTATTTTGGTGCTCGGTCGGCTTAATTCAAAATACACCGTCAAGCGCGGCTTGTGGGAGATGGGAATATTTACATTCCACTCGTCTCGAATAAAAAGACACGAAATATCTTTTACCGAGTCGAATATTAACTTTCCCGCGTCTTTCTATTTATTCGTATTTCATTGGGTATGATAAAAGGGAAAGGTGGGTGGGGGAAATGTAAAGTAAATAATAATAAACCCTATTTTAAGATCTAATTTGAATGAGTAAAATAGAAATTGTGAATGAATTAAAAACATATTAAAATATAGATGAATAAAATGTATGAAAAATAGGGATATGGTCAGGTGCAAGAGGAAGTATGTAGATTTAAAGGGACATTTTTATGGAGTAAAAATAATCTGGTCACTGGTTGATGCAGATTGGGACCATTGGCAGCGAACGCTAACCATTAAAGTTAGATATTAAAAAGAAGTTAGAGTTAAAAGATACTAGATAGTTACAATCTAGATACTGCCAAAACCAGAGCAAATAAAGCAAAAGAAATTTTCAAAATGAAAATAAATTGACCATTTAGAAATTTCTATAAATGTCTCTCTATAAAGAATGAATTGGCACTGTCTATGATTTATTCTACCTTTCAAAGTCGTTTATACGGCTTATCCTCCCAGTTTGACTATGTTCTTTTATCTAAACTTAGCCTCCCTGATAACTAAATAAAATTTAATTCCTAAAATTTCTAAATTTAAATCTATTCCTAAAATCTAACTAAAACAGCTCTTATTTGATTATCTCCAGTCAGTCTGAAAGGCTTCTTTGATAAAGCTCAGTAGGAATCATATTCAAAAAACTTATTCTGACTCCATGAGTAGACATATAATGTTCAATCTCTTTTTGGAATCTTGATAAAAGATCTACCTGCTGTTAAGATATTCTATAAAACGCCAAACATATGTCGAAACACAACTTATCTACCTTCTATTTTCGATAAAATTGTTGAATTGTGTCTTAATTTCAGATGTTCCATAGTTAGAAGATGACTAAATGAGACGAAATTAGACTAGATATTGAACAAAATTGAAGTCTGATCTTGTATATTTACAAAAATTAAAGTATTGTATGTTTAATTGCCATTTCTAAATTGATACAGAATCTAACAGAAACCTGAAGCATAGATTATTGATACGTATCCGTGAACTCCACACAAAAATTATAAGTACTGAAATCATTTAGCATGAAAGATTCGGCAATTTGCCTTGAACCCAATAGTAATAAATCATTCTGCAACCTTACTAAATACAATATTCTACTGAGACGCCCATACAAGTTTGCGACCAATATGTTTTCGAAATGAACTTTTCCATCGAATCTGAAGAAGAACAATAAAAATAAAACCAAATCCCATGCGGAGCTTAAACTGCCCCAACTTCTATTTTAAGTTACAAACACACATTATTATACAATAACATTTCCACAACACACACAAAGTTTTCAATACTCGAAGAAGCGAGCTGTTATCATAAATCTTTTAGAAGTAATAAAAATGTTTATGGAGGTTATGCGAAAGGTGACACATCCAGTACTGTGTGTCATATTGCTCATAAATGTCCTCTCTCGCGTCACTCGCACAAAGCGGTGGTAAGTAATATAAAGTCAGTTCACAGGAGTGGGTCCAGTAAACTTGTTGAAAACTGAAACCTTGATGTGATAACACGATGTCGTAAGAAATAAAACCGATTTTTTGAGAAAGAGAAGGGAAAACAATAAACACGATTCATCCTTTTTGGTTTAAGTCTGAATTGGAGAATTTGGAGACTTCAATAGATGACCGCTTTAAACTCTTTCATTTTTTCGTGTGTACGTTTTGAAGTAATATTTTTAAAGAAAATGAAAACAATAAACATGTTTTATCCTTTTTGGTCGAAGTTTGTTGAACGTTTCGTAGACTTCAGTAGTTGACCGCCAAAGACTCTTTCTCCTGTGCAAGTCTGAATAAGAGACAATCTTAAAAGGATGTTTCGTGGTAATTACTTGAGCGTACACATCATCGATGAAGGGTAGTATTTTTACCGGGGTAGTTGGTCAGGGGGTGTGCATATAAAAAATTGGTGTTAAGTAAACATGGATTGCTATATAAATATTAGTAGGCCACAAGTAAAAAATAGCGAATCAGGTACCAAGTTTGGGGGTTTTAAGTCAAAATCGACTATATTTAAAGAAATGCAAACTAAACCGCATTTCTAGGTCAAAAGGGATGGCCACCATACCAAAAGTTCGGAATATTTTATATTTTGCATAAACAATTTGTTCTACCAAAATTCTGATCGTACACCTTTGTGAACTGCAAATTACCCCTTTGAGACAAAAGAGAGAATTAATGAAAAACACAAATCTATTGTTTTTTAAAAATTAGTGCAAAAAAGGCCACAAAACAAAATGTATATCATGGGAAAATCATATCTTACCCTTTTAGAACAGAACTGTTCTATAATGAGCAATGAAAGGAAAAAGAGTGAAGAATTTCGGTGAATAAATAGACATTTGTGAGTTATAAATAGAATTTTTAAAAGTCATAACACGATGAAAAAACAATTTCACAAATCAATGATTTCTCTTTGATAGCTTTTTAAAAGCGCTTTTGTTTACAAATATGTGAACAAAGAAAAGGGAAAAAAACGGTACATGTGATAGTGTAAGGAAAGAATTGTGAAACATGGCGACTAAAAAGAAAAACGAACTCATTATAGCAATAAAAGTACTTTATTGAGCTCAGCTCTTCCTTATTATCAAAGTTTTTCAAGTACTTTGTCTGCGATTTTTGAAGACTCTTTAAAAGACTCTTCTTTTGTAAAGGATTCCTGTGAAATATTTGTTTAAAACTTACTTCCGTGAGGTGACCAGTGAAACCTGTAAGCACTCTCCATTGCACAATAGTCATAACGAAATCGACATGTAGTAAATTAAAATTAAAAAAAAAAAATTTGACCCAAAAATCGAAAAGAGCTTGACCTACTAAATAAAGAAAAATAATATAATTTAAACAGGGAAAGTTGAAAAGTAATAACATGAGCAACGAAAACATAAACAACAACAACAACAACAACAACAACAACAACAACAACAACAATAACAATTATCATCATGATGACTTACATTAGCTCTATCAGCCAAATGCTGTGAGATAGGGATTACACTGACGTCATATGACAGACAGAATTGGACGACGAAACGGTCAGGAAGATTAAAGAGACAAAATACAATCCGCATCAGCTTTTTAATGTAAATTAAGATTATGCATCTTACTGGGGAAGGATTTCTTTTAGTTCTTGATGAAATCGCCTTGTTTCAACAAAAGTCTCGTACAACCTTTTTAATAAGTGGACTAATTCCTAATACTTTTAATCAGTGGACAAAATGGTGAATATTTGCAAC
>JAUKPT010001074.1:0-16528 GCA_032273505.1 Nanomia bijuga
TATACTGATATCAATTCCCTCTGAAAAAATTAGATCAAGAAAATACCAGGAAGGTACTTTCCGTAAAAAACATGCACAATGGCATGGCCAGTAGTTAAGAACGCCATGGTCCAGTCACATCAACAATCTAAACAACACAACATTTATATGTTGTAGATAGTATTGTGTTCCCATAAAAATCATGTCCATATCCATAGAAATAACATTGAAAATGAAGATATGATTAAAGCTCTCAAATTTAAGTTGCATCCTTCAGAGACGTATTTGCTTTGCTGGTCATTGTTGGAGATTGAAAAAGGAGCTAATTAGCTCAATACTAATGTTGAATCCAACTCAGTGAAGATACAATTTGTAGCCAAAAAGAACTCCCTGTTGCCATGGAAGAACTAGAGTCGAAGATGCTGGTTTTAAATATTATTTTTGCTTAGATCTTAGAAATATAAAATTGTATAAGGTATAAGGTATTTGCAATGTTTATAGATGTTACATGATTATCCATTAATTGTACAGTAACCATTTTGGAAACATTTAACTCCTAATATAGACTATTATCAACTCTGTGAGTTATTTCCACCTATCATCTTTATTTTCCAAATTACAAACATTTTCATCCACCAAAAACTGATATTTTCATCATTATGCAGTATTTGAATATATCTTTGCCTCCTGTAATTGTATTTAAATGATGTTACCACATTATCCAAGATACATTATTTGGCTTTTTATGACCTAAGATAATGATTTGTGACATCAAGATCTATTCAGAAATGAATAATTTTGTAACAAAGGTACCAAATGTCACAGAGCACCTAAAAACTTACCTTTTTTAATGAACATGTCCTATTATCATGTGTGATATTTCTATCAAAAAAAAGCTAGAAATGAATTTGAGGCCTTAAGTACCTTCCACAAACATTTAAATGTTTTTATATATATTTTGACATGAAAATGATATTTTGACCCCTGGATTTGCACAAATTTCTCCAAAATTTAGACATAATGCCTCCAAAATGTCACCCAAAGTTGATATATCAACAGAATGGATGAAGATTTTCACCTGCGTTTTTGTGTTTGTTTAGTTTTGATGAGATCTTTGAAATAACAAAATATTAAAATTCACACAAGTTCCCCTATAACTTAGGTTATTGTTCCCAGTGAGGTACTGAGTATTTTGTTTGGGTAAAATTCACAAAAAAACAACTGTAAATAGTAACTCAGGGTTATATTTCATGTTTTTATCTAAAAGTTTTATTTTCTCATCAAATAATTTTACAACAAAACTAAAGTGTTATATGTACATGGAAATATACTTGAAAATAAGTATTCTTTCAAAAAATATGAGGCGTGTGCACTCCACCTTCTTTCTTAAAAATACCATATAATCTCAATCTGGGATTTTGATCCTGATCC
Organism: Nanomia bijuga; assembly: GCA_032273505.1. Classification (NCBI taxonomy): domain Eukaryota; kingdom Metazoa; phylum Cnidaria; class Hydrozoa; order Siphonophorae; family Agalmatidae; genus Nanomia; species Nanomia bijuga. Next base: position 1,411 of record JAUKPT010001074.1, read on the forward strand.
TTTTAAAAATTTCAGGATATTACAATATCTTATCTCATTACAATATCTTTAAACAAGAATTATCTTTCTAGCTCATCATTAGGGGTAATTTGATAGGCAGAATCCTCCCCCCCCCCCCTCGTCCCCCTCCCACACACACACAAACTACCACTATTAACTCAATTAACAAAAAATTCACATATTTTATAAAAATAGGGTAACGCTACATGATTTATACATTACTTCATAAATAATTACATGTAACACGAAGCAATTTCATAGGTTATCATGAATTTGCAAATGATATTTTAATTCATTCTTTTGAGTATATGACTTGCCACAAACTTTGCAAGGGAACAACCAGTCACCAAAATTTGACCTTATCTGTATTTTCAAATTTGATTTACCTGCAAATGACTTCTACACAAGTAATATCTTTCACTTAAGTGTGTTCTTGCATGTTGTATCAGATTTGACTAGTGTAAGGTTTGTCTCCAGAATGCATTTTTATATGATTCAACAAACCTGACTGGCTTGTACATATGGTACATATGGTACATGAATGAAATGTTTCACCTGAGTGAATCTTCAAATGCCTGTTTAAATGTGACTTTGTTGTAAATGATTTACTACAATTGTCACAAGAGAAAGGTATGTCTCCAGAATGAATTCGCAAATGATAAATTAAACTCTGCTTGTGTGTAAAGGATTTCCCACATATTTCACATGAAAGAGGTTTTTCACCAGAGTGAATATTTAAATGTGCGTATAAATTTGATCGTTGTGTGAATGATTTACTACATACTTCACAACTGAACGATTTTTAACCAGTGTGAATCTTTAAATGGAGTTTTAAACTTGATTTTTGTCTAAAGGATTTACTACATATATCGCATATATAAGGTTTCTCACCAGAATGAATGATTAAATGTCTGAACAAATTTGACTTATGTGTAAACGATTTACTACATGTATCACATATGTGAGGTTTGTCACCAAAGTGAATCTTTGAATGCTTCAACAAATTTGATTGCTGTGAAAACGATTTACTACAAAAATCACAACGGTAAGTTTTGTCACCAGAATGAATTTTTAAATGTCTTATCAAATTTGATTGTTGTCTAAACAATTTATTTACTACATATTCCACATGAGTGAGATTTATCACCTGAATGAATCTTTAAATGCTGTGTCAAAGTCGTTTGTTGAGTAAACGATTTACTACATATATGACATATGTAAGGTTTGTCACCAGAATGAATCTTTAAATGATGCATCAAACCTGATTTTCGTGTAAACGATTTATTGCATATTTCACATGTAGGTTTTTCTTCTGCGTGAATCTTCAGATGTTGTGTTAAACTAGACTTGTTAAACTAGACTTATGATTTAGGACAAATGTCGAATGTGAACAGATTTTCTCCAAAATGAATTCTCATGAGTGATTTTAGATATGAACTACATGCAAACAGCTTATTGCATAATTGACAGTAAAAGGGTTTTTCATGGGAATGAGGTCCAATGGGACCTTTTGAATTAGAATTTATACTAAAAGATTTACTACATGCATCACAATCAATATCAGCACTAACAGAATCAAAGCATGTTTTGCACTTCTGATTCAACAATCGCATTTTGGGTCGATCATCAAAAATCGATTTTCATTCTTTTTCTGTATTATGAATGAATTAATGTCTTCAGCATATACATTCACATCTCGTATAACACATGGATCTTCCCATGTTGCAGACACTGATATAAAGTAAACACTGCAATTCTCCATAATTGTTTACTGTTCAAAAGTACTGATTTTCACCTGAAATAGAAATGATATTAAATATAGTGCACAATATAACAAATCATAAACATTGACACAGCCATTAACAGACTTTCAATGGTTACAGCTCATTAAACAAAGATCAACATGGGTGTAAGGTTTCACAACAATCAGCAAAATATGCAAACATTAGGAAATAAATGTTTTTATTTAAGATCTCGCAATGAATCTATCATTTCTTGAGGTTCAAAATGGTAGATACTTTATGTACCAAGGAAATAGTTTAAATATTTCACGACATTTCATGGGTAGGAAAAACGTAAAACTGAGGCTGTCTTTAATTTTGATGTATAATTTCTTTCTCTGTGATTCATATTTACTGAGTATTATATCAAGTTTTCAAACAGGTATGAGATTGAAAAAACAGCACTGAAAGCATGCTTAGAATAGTGATTTATAGCATAGCAAAAATATCATTTGACAAAAAATAAAAACCACCTTTGCCTTTCCACTGACTACTATCATTAAAGAGTGCAAAAGTAAATCAGAAAAGGTCTGTCAAAGTGAATTTCAAAACAATAGTGACAGCTATATTTTTTGATTTCCCTTTACCTTGAACACAACTTCAAAAAAAAGAAATAAGAAATATAAATTTAGATGGTTTGTATCATAAAAATAAAAATGACAATTGTACCAAAATGTACAAAATTGAAAAACATTCAGCAAAAGCAAAATTTTGAACCTAAAATTTATCCAACAGAAGATAACAATAAACAATAAAAAAATGTAATAAAATTCAACAAAATTGATCGAAAAATAAAACAGAATGACTTATTATCAATTTTTTCCATAGTAAAGAATTCAATACCAGCTATATTATACCCAAGCAAGTTCTATAGGGTAAATTTGATAGCAAGCAGTTTGAATATTATTAAAGAAGAAAATCAAGTTATTCAAGTTCAATTATTTTCTTTGTAATAACATAAGAAATTGATCAATCTTGTTTCTTACATGAAAATCTTTGTTAAATACAAGATCGATTGACTAATAGCAAAGTGACACTAAATATATCAGAAAAACAATGAAAACAAAAAATACATTTCAAATAGTTCAACTGAAAAACAATCAGTTGTTAAATTTTGACAAGAAAACTAGGAATTAAAGAACATCCATAAATTAATCACTAAAACTATTCTTAATAATTTGCATGGTAAATGGTTTGCACTTATAATGAAACAGCTATGTTCTTTACATGCTTATAGAGGCAATGGCATAAGTCCCACCTAGTGTTTTGTCAGCTACAAATTGACTATCCAATTTTCCTTACATGGCATGGATTGACCCGTCAGCATTGCCTAACAATAGTTTATGTGCTCATTGCTAAGACACCAAGTTTTATTGCATTTTATTGCATCAACTTTAATGACACTTGCCTCTACCAGCCGCATCCCCTATCCAGTAAGTATCTCACATGAATGGAATTGTGCTGAAAGATGACATACCACAACACATTAGAAATGAAGAATATGTATTATAATTTATTTTATTTTATTTTTTTCCGAGTGCAAGATCACCCTGATGATAAACATAACAAGAATCACAAAATTCGCTCTCCCTTCTCTGATGTTATGGAATTTATAGATGGCCCCTAAACCTGGAACATGAAAATGGGTGCAAAATTCCAATTCGCATCAAATATGACAACAGCTTTTAACTCAATTGTTTCAATTATTTAACTGAATGGACTTTGTATCACATGAGTGCCATATGACACCTAGATGAACCTCTAATTACAAGTTCAAACCTGACAGATTTGTCAATAATTTTTATGCATCATGTACGTCTCCCTGATTAAAAATGAGTATGCAGAGATATCTGTTAAGGGAAGAATTACGCCACTTGTTTGATATTTAGTGACATTGTTGAATTTCAGTAAAGTTAAGTAAATAGAAGTTCCTTGTCAAGAACTTCCTGGCAGCAAATATTGGGAGCTATCTCCTGTAAAAGAAAATCTTGATGCTCAAAATGGAAATGTCAAATGTATCATTGGCCTAAATAAGGAACAACTTAAAGATATCATTGCGTATGCTGCTACTTCATTAGTTATAAACAAGAATTTGTAACCTTAATTTTTTATTTATGTAAACCACTATTTGGAATTAGTTTAAAATATGAATAATTACGTCTAAGTGAAGTTTTTTACATTTTTAAACGAATTTGATGCATCTATATTAAGAGTATAGCATTAATAACCACAGAAATAAGCTCATATTACTTCAAAACTAGAAAGGTATTTGTAAGGTGGAACAATTTATCAAATTATCAAACAAGCTCAAATTGCCATAAATTTTGATATAGAGTAAGTCCATTTAATTTGTATTAAAAATGCATTACTGATTTACTAATAGTCACCATATTTTTTGCTGACATCAGTAATTTACATTTACTGTCGTATACAGAATGAGGCAACTTTGGTCATTTTTCCTACTTTAGACTAATTGAGGTACCCAAACTTATTTTTTTTTCATTTATATTAATAGCAATATTCTATACTGAACAAATAAGATCCTTCTTATTGAAACACTTTGTATCTCTTCTAAGAATGTTGATGTTATACTAAAATATGGAATAATAAATGATAATCCTACACACCCACCAAGTTTTTGAGACATGAAATGTAGTGAAAAACTTTATTCATAATCAAAATAAGTTTGTTTATTTTATTTGTCAAAATGTTTGTATTCAACAGTATGAAAGCAATCATACACACTAAAACATGAGCAGTTCCTTGCTCGCACCCAACAACCTGGGCAGTTCCTCACTTGCACCCAGTAGATTAAGAAAAACTAGTAAAACTTTAATATGAGCAGTTCCTTGCTCACACCCAGCTAAGAAACATACAAACTGGGCAGTTCCTAGCTCGCCCCCAGTGGATCGTAACTGTACAACAGCATTTACGTATCACAGAAAACAATTCCCCTGACAAAGGATCATAAACACAATTTGGTTTGAGTGTGGAAAACTCTCCTCGACATGAGGGATGGGTTCTGGCCCAGCAGGATCATAGTGGATGGGAGGTGCACAGGAACGATTTGTCACCAAAATGTTATCTTATCTGTATTTTCAGATTTGATTTACTTACTTGCAAATGCCTTCCACATAAGTAAGCGTTTTTACTTAAGTCCGTTCTTCAATGTTGTATCAGATTTGACTTACGTTTGTCTCATCAAACCTGACTGGCTGGTAAATTGTTTACTATATGTGCCACAAGAGTGAGATCTTTCACCGGAGTGAATCTTTGAATGAATGTTCAAGTTTGACTGGGTTGTAAATGATTTACTACAATTGTTACAGGTATAAGGTTTCTCTCCACTATGAATTCGCAAATGATAAATCAAACTCTGTTTTTGTGTAAATGATTTACTACATACATTACATGAGTGAGATTTTTCACCAGAGTGAATTTTTAAATGGAGTTTCAAACTTGATTGAAGTGTAAAGGATTTACTACATATATCGCACTTATAAGGTTTGTCACCAGAATGAATGATTAAATGTCTCCTCAAATCTGACTTTCGCGTAAACGATTTACTACATATTTCACATGTAAGTTTTTCTTCTGAGTGAATCTTCAGATGTTGTGTTAAACTTGACTTGTGTGCATATGATTTACTACAAATGTCACATGTAAAAGTTTCACCTAGGTGAGTTCTCATGTGCGATTTCAAATATGCAAACGACTTATCACATACTTGGCAGGCAAATTGTTTTTCATCAGAATGAGGTCTCGAGTGTCCATTTGAATTAGAATCTCTGTTAAAAGATTTACAACATATATCACAGTCAATATCACCACTAGCAGAACTTGTTTTAAAATTCTGATTCAATGATCGCTTTTTTAATCGATCATCAATTAAAAAATGATTTTTATCCTTTTTCTGACATATACATTCACATCTCCTATAATACAGGGATTTTCCCAAGTTGCTGAAGCTGCTATTCTGCAATTCTCCATAATTGTTAACTGTTGGAAAATACTGATTTTCACCTAAAAAGGAAACGATGTTTAAGAAAGTGCACAATGTAATTATTATTATTGTCATGCACAGCCTTACCTTGCCTTACTTTACCTTAAATTTTATGATTAGTATTAATTTCTTCTAAGTAGGTAAAAATCAAGTTACGTAGAAAAATACTTATTTACACCAATTAGTGAAAAACTGTTTAAAAAGCAAACAATGTTTAAAATATTTATTAAAAATCGCACAAAGAAAAAGAAAATAGGTAACAAAGAAATAAAACAATAGATAAGAAAACAAAAACGATTCAGAGTTAAAATCAGTTGAAATCAGACAAAACCTAGACCCAACAAATATATCTTGAAAATTCTACAACAGAGAGTTGGTCGTCATTAGGGATCAATTTCCATATTTTTGGTCCAAGATTAGCCAAACTTTCAAACTATTCTTATTTTCATAGTCTCAAAAATATTTTTATTGGGATATCCAACTTTCTCCTTTAATGAAAAACATAATTTTAGGTAATAAATAGTTGACAACTTTATGAAGTTCTATTGCCAGAGTTTGTATATCACCTTCATGTGTAGTTAAAGATTTGTCAATTTTTAGAAGTTCTTTGCAACCAAACAAAGTAAAGGCTTTTTTTGTAAAGTAGACTAAGAGCACATTCGTGAATTCTGTTAATTCTATTGTTAAGGGTTCCACTGTGCTTCATCCATACAAGTGGGCAATAGCCAAAATGAGAAAGAATAAAAGCCTTTATTATAATTTTACTTTCTTTCAAGCTCATAAAATTTCTTACTCTGGCTAGGGCATGGAGCTTTTGGCTTTCTTCAAAGCACAGGACATTAACGTGTTCATTAAAATTCAATTTATTGTCAATTTTGATACCAAGTAGTTAAGAACTTCGATGATATTTTATTGTTATCAGCAAAGTTACAGAAATCCTATTGCAGGAAAAGAAACAAATCATTGGCATTGACACAAACGCTTTGAAACCTATCCCTTAGGTAACTGTATATTAGTTTTGGTGAGGAATGATCAAAACCATATGATAGCTTAGCTATCAGTAAGTCATGGGTAAGGCAGTCGAAGGCTTTAGATAAGACAGTAAGGAATATGACACATTTAGAGGATCAATCTAACAAAGTTTTACATTTAGTAATTTTTTTACACTCATCCCTTTACAAAATCCGCAGAGAAGAATAGGGAGTTTATCCTATATATACTGATTTATTTGCGAACACATCAATATGACAAACTACTGACTGGTCTGTAATTAATTTTAAGATGTTTGCTATCATTCTTGAAAATAGGATACACATCAGCCAGTTACATGTTTTGTGGAAAAATACCATTTATTACTACATTATTGAAGTCCATTGTGATTTTAAGATTTTATAATTTCAATTTAAACAAAGAGTGGCAATCAATTGAAAGGTTTTGCAACAAAATCTGAATTAGAGATGGCTTCTAAAAAACTTATCTACCATTATCATTGTTAGAATTTCGTGATTAGTCATCATGATAACAATCATTACTTATTACTCGGATAAAATACAAGGAACTATGTCTTCATTTGTATTGTATTGTATTTCCAGCCAAACGATTTATATCAATATTTACAAAATAGCTAATTAAATAAATAAAATTGCGCTGGGGTTGGAGGTGATTGGGTTGTTTATATACACATACCTGCAATTGACTTTTAAAAAAGTAAGCATTTTCACTTAAGTTCTTCGATGCTGTTCCAGGTTGAACATTTACATGATTCGTCCAACCTGACTGGCTTGTAAAGGATTTACTATACATGCCACATTAATGTGATCTTTCAAGAGAGTGAATTTCTAAATGTCGTCTTAAATTTGATTGTTGTATAAACGATTTACTACATATGCCACAAGAGTGAAATTTATCACCAGAATGAATTCGCAAATGATGAATCAAACTCTGTTTCTGTGTTAATGATTTTGCACAAATTTCACATAAGTGATATTTTTCACCAGAGTGAATTTTAAAATGTTGTTTCAAACTTGATTTTTGTGTAAATGATTTACTACATATATCACATTTATAAGGTTTGTCACCAGAATCTATGATTAAATGTCTCATCAAATCTGCCTTTCCTGTAAATGATTTACTGCATATTTCACATGTAGGTTTTTTTGCTCAATGAATCTTTCGATGTTTTGTTAAACGTGACTTATATGCATATGATTTAATACAAATGTCGCATATAAACAGTTTTTCAACAGATTTTAAATATGAACTTATGGCATACTTGATAGGAAAAGGAGTTTTCATTGGAATGAGGTTTCATGTGTTCTTTTGAATTATAATTTCTGTTAAAAGATTGATGACATACATCGCAGTCAATATTAAAGCATGTTTCGCACATCTGATTTAATGATTGTTTATTGGATCGGTCATCTATCAAAAACTGATTTTCATTATTTTCTGTATTAAGGATGCTTTAATATCTTCAGCATATACATCTCCTATAATACTGGGATGTACCCCTATTGCAGACCTTGATATAAGGTAAACAGTTCAATCCTCCATAATTGTTAACCGTTCGAAAATAGTAGTTCTCACATCATATCAAGAATGATATTAAAGATGAAACACAATATATTCCTAATAATAAATATCCAGGCACAGCCATCAACACAATACTGACTTTCGGTGACAGCTCATTTAAACAAAGATGCCGTTGTAAGGTTTCATAACAAGTTATTAATCTAAATTGGTTCCTAAATAACTCTAACATTTTGATAAATAGTCATGACTACAGTTAATATTTCTAACTCAGACAAAAATTTGCCAGCTCAAGGTAATAAATGTTTTTATTTGAAGGTCTGGCAATGACTTTCCATAAAATGATGGACATTCCATGAAATGATAGATAATTTATTCAGAAACCAACTTGAATTCAACTCTTCATACAAATCCATGAAAATGTGCACAGGTGGTCTTTATTATCCCATTCTTATCTATGATACAAGCCAAAACAAAATAATTTCCATTGTAAAATCGTTAAGAAATGCAATCTCGCAGCTAGATATGAAAGTTTAGCAACCTAATTACCCAACTACATAAGGTGCTTAATTGCAAGAGAAATAACAATTGGTTAAAAACATATCAAGAAAAAAAAAATTCAAACAATTCAGCTGAAAATATAATCGTTTTTCATATTTGAACAAAGAAACAAGGAATTAAGGTGATCCATAAAATATGAAAATGAACATGTAATGAAATATTGAAAGCAGTTGGAAGTGAAACTATCAGCATGAGATGATCGCAACAAAGACAAAGACTGTTCTAAGACCTTAATTTGAGAAAGCATTAAACATTAAGGACAAAACACTGAAATGAATTCAAAAGGCAATTAAGTTCGTCAAGTGAGGGGAACTTCACAGGGGGTCCTAACTCTTAATTTTTATTTTCTCTTACGTCAGAACTCCGTTGTACAATTCAAACAAAAAGAAACGCATCTAAATGCTTCATCTAGGCACATCTGATTTGTGAAATCATTTGGGATTTCTAGGGCAAAATTAGGTATTTTTGTGAGTACCCCAGTGAAAAAATGGCTTTAAAAGGGTACAGAAATAATTTGAGAATAATATACTTAAACATATTCTGACGTAGAAAAGAACGTAATTTAAAAAAGAATAGGTTTGAGATCTGATAATTAACGCAACTTCCGGTATGACATCATCATGTATAAATTTAGGAAAATTAGGGTAAGTTCATTAAAAGGTCCATATTAAAAGGCAAAATCTAATGTGGGAGATTAGAACATATTTTTCAATCATGGTTCATGTTTCCTTAAAATGTAAAAGCAACTATATAGGGATAAGCATTAATAACACATCATCCATGGAAACAAATGTTGGATTGAATTCTACCCATGTATTTATATATTTTGATACAATATGAAACAAGAATATTGAATCAATATTTATTTTTCATATCATATCCTCAATAACTGTATTATAATTTCAAGTTTAAACCCAAACCATTGATAGAGCCATGTTAATATAACTATAGTAAGACTTTCTGCATTAAACTTATCGCCATCTTGCCATCCTACACGATTTTTAATGATAATGTATTCGATTCCTTTGCAAATTGAATTGGTAATTATTCGTATAATTAAAATAAGCTACCATCTAGGACAAATTGCTTTTTGCGGATACTGCATTTTGTTTGGCTCATTTTGAAAATTATAAAATCGCGCGAAATAGTACGAAAAAAATCATGGTTTGCCTTAATTCTGAGATTCGTCGTCAACAGAATTTAGTTTGTGAGGTGATAAATCACTATCTCACATTTGATAATTGTTCCCTGATCATGTTCATTTCCAGCCCACACTCCATACTTTATTTGGATCATTAATGAATATGTCAGTGTTATATAAAATAATAAATATTCGGCATTCAACCACCCCTGTATATTTCATCATTTCTTGTCAAATCTTGTTATTCGTACTCGTCATTAATTTTTTGTCAAATCTAGTCAAATCTTAACTTCTGTGACATTCAGTACATTAATCGGTTTATTTCAAAATCACAACATGACTTGTTTTGTTGTGAGGTCATGAACAGCCATATAGCACAAGAAAGTTTTATTAGACAAAACATTTCTAAATTAATAATAAGTTGTAAAAAAGTAGCAGTATGAACCACCTTGGCGAATAAATGTTAAAGCATAACCACTCGAATGCCCTAAGTTATAGTCAAGTTTAAAAGAAGAAAAGGCAGCTGTTTATTTATTTATTATTTATTGTCAAAAATGAATAACAGACTGCGCAAGAATTTAAAAATATCTATATTTACATTAGAGACCAAAATACTTATATCAAAATTAAGTAACTTGAAGAAAAAAAAAAATATAAACATATTTAGTATTGATTTCAAAGTCAGGAGATAGCATAATAACATAATAATTTTCAATAATTTCGAATAGACAAGGGTAATATCGAACTAAAATCGAGAGAATGAGAAGTAGAATTCAGGAGAAGAAAAATTCCGAAATTTGTTCCGTACATAGTGACAACGTATTATCATTGTAAGCTTGATAATTCCCCATCCTAATATACTGTAAATCCTCGATTAAGGACTGCTGCGCTTATTTCTATTTCTATGTAGTATTCAATAGTGGGTGGCGCTTATTTGAGAACAGCACTTATTCAGAAATAAAGGATTTAAAGAAGTAATCTGTTTTCTCTGTAAAGAGATTGGAATATTTCTAATTCTAAGTGCATCAACTCTTCCTGGATCACACTCATCTGGTAACTGATTCAGCCCGTACGCAACTTTTACATAGATTAAAATGAAACAATTTTAGGTTCTTCAGGGGTTGTTATGTGCTTGCTAAAGTTTTCGTTCTAAGATGCAGCGCTTAATGAAGGCTGCGCTTAGTCAAAAAGAAGTCTCTGCGGCGCTTATTTAAGGGTGGCCCTTATTCAAGGATTTGTAAAGGGTACTAGTGGACACTGGGTTGTGTTTCCAAATCTTCAAGATACCAAAATGAGACACATGTCTTTTGGGAAAGAAATGAAACCTCAATATACTCAATGTACTTCACCAAAAATCACAACGATTGAGAATTTCTAAAAATTTGATGAATTTTTCACACTCTTTAACAACCTTAATAGACCTTGAAGCATTACGAGGGAAAATGGTGATTTTTATTTAGCAGACCAAACCCCCTAAAATGACACTTAAAGGGAATCATTTTAACCAAAGTGATCGATTTGGGAATACTGATATATATCACCAAACATATCATCAATATTTCCCCTTCCCCCTGGAAAAATTCTGTCAGCAAATGTTCTGTAAATTTATGTAGTTTTCAGCTGATTAAGAGAAATCTATTAGTCACCAGAATTTGTAAGACAGATGATGTAAATATAAAATTTAGTAAATATAATTAACATATATTATCATATTTCGATGTATTTCGTTGCTGGTACATGTAAAACGATACACAATTTTTTTTATCTGAATAAATTGGATTATTCTAATTAAAGAAAATAATTTTACTCATATTTATCGGAAGAGTCATTAAATTGATTTGGAATATTAACATATTCGAGCATCAGTACCATTAAAACATGAGTCAAAACAATTGTAATAAATGTGAAGAAAAATGTCCCGATAGTTTAGAACACGTAGGTAAATTTTGGAAAAAGGAAAGTAGTGCAAAACAACCAATAGAAACATTAATTGAGCATGCAACTATGCAAGGACTACAAACAATGGCTGATGAGTTGAAATCAAATTCAAAGAATAATCAACCTACGTTTATGCACAGAATTTGTAGAACAAAATTAAGAAATGATTCACGTACAAAAAATAAGAAAATGTTTCTTCCAGTATAGCACAAGTAAAACTAGATAGAAGCAAATTCAACTTTAAGACCCAATGTTTTTATTGCGCACGACCATGTATTTATGATTCAAAGTATCCGGATCGAAACAAGGTTGAAGAAGGAATGTATATACAAGACGAAAATAGATTTATGTAAAATACGAGATGATAAAACATCAAGAAATTTATTGACTAGGCTTTCAAATGTAAATGATCTTGTTGCAGCTGAAGCAAGATATCATGTAGGGTGTAGATCGAGTTTCGAAAATCCGTTACGAAAAAATGCAACGCCAGGTCGTCCAGTTTCGTCAGAAAAGTTAAGATGTTTCGAGGAAGCTTTACAAAGATTGAAAATGATAATGAGTTGTATACAGTGTCTGAATTTTGTGAGATTATTAAAGAATTCAGAGAAAAGACGTATACTGTTAAGATGATCAAAGAAAAGTTAAAATCTAAATATGGAAATTCGATAACGTTCAGCAATCGTAAAGGTAAAAGTAACTTGATTATTATTGACAAGGTAAAAGATCTATTATCAGAAAAATGGTATTACCAACAAAGAGTAAATAACTTATCAGACGAATCAGAAAGAATAGTTCTCACTGCAGCAAAACTTATTAAGCAAGTTATTAAAAACTTTGAACATGATACAAATAACTATCCAACAATTGACGAAATAGCTGAATCTAATCCAGTTCCTGATTTGTTAAAAATATTCATTAGTGAACCAGTTGTCCCTCCGTTAAAAGTAAATTCGATATCTCAAGTATTATTCAATGCTGTTCGTCCTCGATCATTAATGCCGTTACAATGTGTTCTTGCAGTTGCAACAGATAATTACATTGGATCAAAATGGATGAGTAATGAATTGTTCAAGTTAGGATACACAGTGAGCTATGACGAGGTAATTTCTTTGATTCTAATCATTTTCGTTTTTTACATAAATTGGAATTATAATGTCATCGTAATATTATATATGCTTACAATTGTTTTCTTTGAGATAAAAAATGACTTGATAGATTCGTTATTCTATAAATGTTCAATTGAATCGACTCCAATCTCGTACCCAGTGATTTTTACCTTGAGTGAAAAAGGCACTAGTCCAGGCTGATCAAAAACATCCGAGAATCGTGGGGGTATTGTTAACGCGTTTATTCATACAGATCTTTCAAAAACCTTTTGAGAACGCTTATTAATAATCGAGCTAACAAGCGATTGAATATTTAGCATAATTACGTCATATCAGACCACCGAATCTGCAAATTCATCGGGGAAAAATCAAAACAAAGTAAGTTACCTACCAAGCAAAGCAACGAAGAAAATAAATGGCAACCAACGGGAAATAAAAATACTAAATTAATTTTTTGAATAAATGTGTATGAATCGAGTAAAGTCTTTAGATAAACGAACAACATTATTATTTAACAGTTGTGTTATGTTTACTATGCTTGTGTACGTTAAATCTTGCTGAACGAAGATCAAGTATTAAATAAATATGTTACTTTTGCATTGTGTGTATTCTTAGTTCAGTAGAGTTGTCGAGAGTTGTTGCACAAGTGTTTCATTTCAAACTGCTAATCATGGCTTGTGAAAACCTTTCTATATTTAATTATGATACTTGCTGAAATCAAAGTAAGGCGAAGGATGAATTGTCGAAATGATATAGCAGTCATTACCTACTAGAGCTAGAGATAGCTATAGTTGTTTTTTTGTAGTAGAGGATAGCAGTAGTAAGGGAACCATCTTCAATGCGTGGTATGGTAGATGATAGATAGGTTTTTTACTCTAATTATTATGTAATCCATATCGTAAAAATCAGGCAAGTTACGGGAGAATTTAGAAATAAAAATTGCTACTTGGGAGAGGAAGGAAAGGGGACATTTAATTGAATGCCTTCTTCCGTTATCGAAAGGTACCAAATTGTTACGTATATGGCCTCTGGTTAGGTAGGTAGCTCAAAATTGGCTTTTTGGAAGTTACATTATAATTGAACGTTTCCGTACATTAAAATAAGATCACTTGATGGATACATGGTTCCATAAATAATAAAGTAATAAATTAGTTAATTAACAATTTTTTTTTATCTTAAAATGTATAGACAAATTTCATAAACATTGATTCATGCGAGAGTTTTAGGGGGGATATGCTTTGGACGCCCCATTTCTCACAGTAAATAGTGATCTTCGTGGTGAAGGTTGTGTGTCCTTATTGGATTCTAAAAAAAGGGTTTTTAATATAAATTTTTAGAAATTGCTGTCACTCATTTGATAATGCCTAATTCCTGTTTTGCTCCTTGCTGCTCAACCCAAAAATCGAAGCATAAAGATTTGAAATTCTACCATTTATCATCAGATGTTAGTTGTAGAGAGTATGAGGGCAATTTATTCTTAATGTAGACATCTTGATCTTGTGTATGTACATGTACCAGCAGGGGCGGATTTAGATATGATGTCGTGATGTTTCAACATCACCTATTTTAAAACGTTCTTTTTTGATTGACATTCACTTTTATTTTCTAAATTTGCTAAATTCTACATTCCGCTATTATTCTGCTCATATATCATGAAATTCGACATCCATAACACTTGTAAACATTTCATTTAAATTAAACAAATTTTCTCTAAAAGAACATTTTCTTCTTTTTTTTTCTTAATATGCATCATAGACTATAAATATACCAATGCTATATAACTCTAAAAATGATCTCTTGAAAGATGATGTTAACATCACAACTTATGAGAAGACATCATCTTATAAGCCGGAACCGAAAAGGTGATACCATTGGCGAATAAGTTAATGTTTAGTGAATTAGAAAAACTGTGTCAAGATTAAGTCTCTGTGGAAGAGACAAGTACATCACATGATGTTGAATACAACGAACATGTAACATATATAACCAAAGGGAAATAAAAATACTTAATAAAATTTTTAATAAATGTGTATGAATCGAATGAAGTCTTTAGATAAAC
>JAUKPT010001075.1:0-16526 GCA_032273505.1 Nanomia bijuga
TTCACTTTTTTGGCCAAAAAAGTGCCACATTTTAAAACTCCTCAACTCCAAAACCGTTAATCCAATTTAAATGGTTGTCCCCTCAAATGAAAGGTGAAAAATGGGACATCTAATTTAGATAACCAAAATCCAAAAATTTGGACAATTCCAGGAAGAAAGAAGCACACAAAATATTTATTTTTTTTTCAAATTTTTTTTACTATAGTCCCACCTGACAAAAGAGCCATAACTATGAAACTAGACGACCTACGGACTTGCAATCTTCAGGAAATGTTCACAACTAAATTTGATTCACTGAAAATTAATTAATTTTAATCACTTAATTTTCTTAATTTACGAAAGTATTTTGGGGGGGTAGAAATTACCCCCCCCCCTCCCCCCGCTAAATATATGGGTTAAGTAAACCAATCCAGATCTTTAAGATGTAATTTTGAATCAATGAAATGGTGGATTTCTTCTATAATCTGCAGAAAAACCCTTAGTGATCTGGATGCATTAAATGATTTCTTTAGCATATTTCCAGGGCCATTGAAACCCTAAGAAAAATGGATGACAAGACCCTTGTTTACATGAGCTAGATGGATTTTTTTAAATAGAGGAAACGTTTGGTGGCCCGATAAAAAGACCCAGGCTGAGTGGAAATATTTCTAACAGCCTTACATTTGGGTTGGGTGAATAAAAAAGTGGAAACCCTAGAAGGAATGGGATCAATTCTAAAGGGGTGGGATGAGTGAGTGGTTTTTGAATATTTTTTCCTGCTTTAGGTTGCATTGCATTGTAGAACATGTTTTCATAAACACACACATGCATAAGATATAACAAAATGCAGACAATTTAGCAGACAAAAATCTCCCATCATTTGATGTATAAACATTTCAGTCTAAAAACAAATCATAAAAATGTATATCTGACCTTTTCACATACAAACATATATGCAGATATCTTAGTCGTTTCGCACACTTATCTGTGCCAGCTCTCTCACTTTAAATGATTCGAAGCTATATTTTTGTGACTTTTGAAATATGTAGAAATGTGTTAAGTAGTTGAGTTAAAGGTGTAAAATAATTGTGGTTTCTGTATAATATACGATAAAAACCGAAATAATATGAAGAAAGTGTGTTCACAACAGCAGTGTACACTTCTTGACGAGTGGAGAAAAAAAGCAGAGCAAATCTAATAGCAGCTTTATAAGAATAGTGTTTTTTGGTTTTTAAGATGATTATTCTTAACTTTTTCGCCAAATTCATCCTGGCATATTCATAGCATATTCTTAGTATACACATCATGTAAAAGATAAATATTGTTCTTAAGGAAAATTCAAGATGACATATTTTTAGCAAATTCTAAACCTTTTTCACAATTCCATCTTGATTATTCTTATGAAGTATTTTCTTATAAAAAAAAGCATGTAGTAATAAGCAACTCAAATTTTCGAGTTCATCGTCGGGTTTTTTAACCTGTGAGGAATCCTATATCTTCAATAATCAATATGCAAGGGGAGACAATTTGAGGATAATTATGAAGTACTTTATATCAGGGACATTACACTCACTTCACCAAATTCCTCTTCACCAGTAAATACAAACCTATATAAAATAATTCCTTTAGGGTAGAGATAACACAAATAAATATAAAAGACTTCTTTTTAACTGAATCCAATTCAAAAAAATTCTATTTTATAATATCTAAATTTATTTTATTTTACCTAAATAGTATATACATGTATGCTTACATTAAAATATATTTTTTCTTTAAAATGAAAAATAGAATCTTTGATGCACTTACAATTAAGAGAAAAAATTCCATGATTTTCACATACTAAAAAAATAACACTTCACCAAACCCTTACGTAAGGGTTTGTCTACAAATAATAGGTAAATCTGCTGTTTTATTGGTAGTTTTCTACACTTTTCCTAAAATTAGGCACATTTTGCCCCCTTTTTTCCTGAAGACCCCTTAATTGGGCCATATTTATGCAATATTTGTGTAACAGTCAGGGTTTGTCTACAAATTATTGGTTTTATCATTTCATTGGTTGAAAATTACATCATCAAGATTTCGATTGGTTCACTTTAGAATTTTAACATGAATCTTAAATCTTAACAAAGCATCCATTTGTGAAATTTTTGAAATCAACCAATAAGATTAATTTTGAACCAATTAAATGGCAGATTTACCCAATTTGCTGACAACAGGCATGCCCCACTGTTGTTAATGTGACCACCTAAATATTACCAGCGGCAACAACTTTTTGACAAACCAATCGAAAAGTAAATTTAGACAAAGTTTTGGGACTGTTTCAAAAAGAAACTATCTGGTATTCAACAGGGAAAATGGTGAACAATACACTGGTATGAGTGGGATAGGTTTTTTCCTAAAAATAATTACATGTTGCTCACCCCAAAACTTGAAGACTTATAGACAGCAATGGAAAAAAGAAACAGTGGAGGGAAATTGTCAATGAAGTTCGAGTACGCTCGAAATATAAATAGATAAGATTGAGCTTGTAAGATAGAGGTAACTTGGATAATTTTAAAATATTTTTTAAAAGAATTCCTGGGTTCCCCGAAGAATCTTTTAAGTCTACAATTAAATCGTTTGACTTAAAAGAACGAAAAAAAATAAGTTTTTGATTGTAGAATTGTAGAGATATTACTAAAAGAAAACTGCTATGCTATCATTAAAGAAGGAAGTTTTTTACCGGAACCCTCCAGGTATGTAAAGCGCTATTTACATGAATTGTTCTGATATGCAAAACGTTATACATGTCTGAAGTATGTCCTCAGTAGGGATTTTTCATCATACTTCAGACATATATAACGTTTTGCATAACGTTTTGCATGTCAGAACAATTCAGGTAAATATTTACCTATTTAGCGTTCTACATACCTGGAGGGTTCCGGTAAATAACTTCTACCATACCACAACACATACCAAGAAAAAACTCTTGTCTCAAAAATTGTTAAAAAAAATAATGTTTTGAGGAAACTCAATGGAAAAAAAATGATAATACCTAAACAGGCAAAATTTTTGCACTTTTGAATGCTAGTCTACGGTATGCGTAGTCAACTTCTGGACAAAATTTTCAGCAGCCAAAAGTTTCAGTACCAAACCAAATTTTTAGCAATTTTGTTTGCCAAATTTTTTGTCCGATAAGGTATCTCTGGACACAGTGAATAAAGGAATATGTTATAATTTTACTGAATTGCCATTCTTTAAATTGAATCCAAAAAAATGAATATTGGAAGAGAGCAATGAAATGTAAACAACAATTTCCCTTTAGTACATCACGACCCTTCTTTCAGAAGAGTAGATGCTGTAACATAAATTATCAAAAACTTAAAAAATGTGATAACATACCTCCCCCCCCTACCCCCCCCCCCCCTAAAATGACTGGCATGTATGAGATCAAGTCTCAGCAGGCTGATTCATTTCTGTATCATCAAATTCTAATTCAAAAAGCAATTGCTGCATCCTAATTTTGGCTAATTGCCGTTTCTTCCGATCAAGTCTTTCAAAGGTCGCCACCAAGCTGGCACAGAAAAGCTCACTTTCACTCCTCTCAGTTGTCGGTAATTTTGTAGAATACTCTCTCACTTGGTGCACAATATTATTGTTTGTATGTTGGTGTTGGTTTTGTTCTTGTTCCATTTCAGATAAGGAATTAGACTGTTTATGATGTTTCGTCTCCTCGTCAACAGAATGTGTTTCGAGCTCCATTGGGATTTGCTGTGTGACATACTCTTCGCCACTGTCTGTGCAAACTATGTATGTTTTTGTTTGTAACGGCTTATTACTATTTGCGCCACCGCCACCGCTGCCGCTGCCGCTCTCTTCATGACGTTCATCGTTTGTCTGAGAAGTTGAACTAATATTGTCCAATGAATCTTTCATCGAAACAACATCGTGTAAGAATTCAAGTTCTTTAAAGAAACGACAGAATGGAGGTTTTTTACGACGTGCGCCAGAGCGAATTGCTATTTCTCGACGATTGATACATTTTTTGTAGCTGTCTCGAATGTTCTTCCATTTCGATCGACAGATATTTTCTAAATAAAAAAATATAATACTTGAGGGTGGAGTTAAATCTCTTTTAAGGTAAGGGAGTGTCCAATTATTATGCAACCTTGATATGGTAGGTAGATGGGTTTTGGTAACGATTGGTTACATTATTGCATCTATGTGTTTCATGTGAAATCTATCATCTTATTATGTTAGACTAAATTTAACATTACTTTGCTTGTCGAAAATTACATTTAACTGATGAAAATGATGACAGTAGGCTCAAGCCATCCAAAACGATTGTTTCAGTTTTCAGTTTTCAGTTTTCTCAAAATACAAAATCATTCTAATGTATCTCAACCAATCAAATTGCTGACTAACAAGACCAGTGCAACAGGGTCCACCATGTCTGCTAGAGGTGTACATGTATATTTATTGTGTAGAATGTGTATAGCCTACAAATTATAAATCCAATGAAAGGTACTGATATTTGAGAACTATCTATTGCATGCAAAATATGTCTCAAAAAATATTTTTCATATTTTTTCATGTGTGTTTGAATTTTTTTTGATTCATCCTTTTATTTTTACTCTTGGCTGAATTGTATCTTACTGCAGTTATTTCTTATTTGGGCGAGAAATAGATAGATGGAAACGCATTGTGAACTCTGAATGTGCGAAGATCTGTTGAAGATTGTGCCACTATTGTATTGTTTGTATTGAAGTTATTTCTATCACAAACAATAATTAACTATATACTATCATAAAAATTCTATCACCTTTGTGATGACTCCAAATTCTAGGGATGAAGAAATTCAGGGTCATTCTAACCCCCGCAAACTTCATATTACTTCATGAACTTAGATACCTCACACTTACCATCTATGCCTAACTGCTGTGAGACATCTCTCCAAGCATGAAGTCTTTTCGCCGTCGTATTATATTCTTTTGTTTTCGAATCCCAAATAATGGGATGCTGCTTAATGAGTTCGATCATCATCTCAGCATCAAAATTACACGAAGTATCCTGTTTCGACGAAGATATTTCGTATTTATAAAGTTTTTCGTCCTCATTACAAGGTGAGTCTTCTTCGTAGATTGCAACTTGTTTATATTGTCCACACACAGACTCCTCAATGCTCTGTGATTCGTCACAAAACGATGAATTATCATCTGCGTTCTTATTAAACTCGACATCTTCATCGTCGTCCTCTTCTTCTTCATCTTCAACGCAGCCATTATGATTCTCTGTTTTCGTTTCGGTTTCTGTTTCTATGGTACCGTTTTGTTGTTGACGTTGTCCATTTATAATAGCCGCTGCTACTGTCTCTACAATTTTTTCTATGTTATTTTGTTGTACTTCATCTTTGAGGTTTTCTAATGTTATTTCTACGCCATGTGTGACCTCTGGCGATTGTTGTCGTGTTTCTTCACCACTAGTGCTGATAATTTGTTTTAATGCTGCTTTTGTGATGACAGCCAGGGTGTTTGGGGCAGTTGCAACATTAGCTGTTGTTACTATCGTTGCTTCCATGTTTTTTTTTACTTAAAGATAATAAAAGAAAATTGGAATAAAGTGATACATGACAAAATTATCTAGAAGAACAATTCATGATATCTAATACTTGAAAAGCATAAAAGTCTGCAGTAACAAAATCTTGCAAAATCTTACAGAAGATAATTTTCCATTGCATAAATAAGAAAAAAAGCCTCATTTAGGCACCATTTTATTTGAATATTTAACATAATTTTGACATAATTTTGATAACATTTTTTGTAAAAATTTAAAGTTCCAAGAAAAACACTAAAACATTTTCTTGCTGCCTGCAACATTTTATGCAAATCACATTGTAGGGCTGTGTCCAATAGCATGATTTTATGAAAAGATTTGTATAAATAATCAAATTATGTTTAATAAGATTCGGGAATTACCTTATTACACCAAATTAACGCGGTACATTAATTAACGCGAATTGGGAAAAATCGCGTCAATAAAACCACTGTTAATTTCTGCCCGCGTAAATTTAACATCCGTTATTAAATGTACAACGTTTACCCCTTGTCTTTTATTATCCAATTTTATCGATTCGCGTTAATTAGTACACACATAACGCGTTAAATTAGCCCGCCTTAAATAAGACACAGCGTTAATTTGGTGTAATAAGGTAGTTATTTTCGAAATTTAAGCTGAAGAATAAAGAATAAAGAATTGCAAATTATTTATTAATCTTGACAATAATTGAATTGACACATTCAATTTAAAAGTTCCATCATGAAGTGGTTAAAGTGCAAGCAATTTAAAGAGAACATTTTTTGTCCATTTCAGCTTCAGAGTCACTTGCTTAGTTTCAGTTTTGATCTAAGTTGTTCGTTTTTGTTTATGTTATTGTTTTAGCGAACTTTAAACAATGGAGTAATATCAATAATGACCTCACAATCATACAAAATCGTACAAAAGATATGTTTGACGTAGGATGTTGATGTTTTCGGGTACCTGCAATACAGGCTTTTATCCTGCCCTTTGGAATGATGCTAACAAAATTATTATTAAGAGTCTGGAGATGCAAACTACATGATTGAAATGTAGAAATGTATAGAGCAAGAAAGACTGCATACAAAATTTTATATTAAATTACTGAAATAATTTATTTAGGGAAGTATAAATCATCGCTTAAGCTCTAAATTATGCTGAGATTTTTAAAAAGATTTTTACATGGTTCGATTCGTCATGGTCTCTAGCTTAAATTTCTGTTCAGAGCTACTTTGTGCTAACTGCAGATAGCACAATTTGGCTCCAAACATCAAATTCTTATTATTTATTATTCACTAAAAATAAATTTCAAACAAATTTTCTCAACTTTTGAAAAAAGTCAAATAGCACAAAATAGAACTAGAGCGACGAAATTGCAACACAAGTTTTTTGAAATCTTTCATCCTATTACTCATAAAATTCTAAATTCTAGAAAAAAACTAACAGATAATTTACAAATTAATACATTTTTATCCCATGTGTGTATTGCAAAATAAGATGCAATCTTCAGAAAACATTGATCAGACTTTGAATAGACTCGCAATGAACCTTCCAAAAAATATCTTAAATTGATGAACCTTTCTTCGAGAAAATGTTTTCATTGACCCTGAAAATCAAAATATAATTTTGTTACAAGGATATATAATAATTAAGGAACCTTTTGAAAATTCTGGACCACAGTAAAAATGACATTTTCTGAGACTGTTTACACCCCGTGCGTGTGACAAAATGAGACACATGCCCATTTTCTAAACCATCGGACCTAATCAATCACTAATATGAATACCAGGCTTGTTCCAAAAACTCGCCATTCAAAGATTTTATATTACAGACTACAGAGCTTACAAAAATGGTATTAAACTTATAAGAATTGTCCACAAATTATCAGGAGCCTGATTAGTAGATTAAGAAATGTCACAATTTGTAATTTTGTTGAAACTCAAAATCATAAAAATGATTCTAAGTGAACCAATCAGGTTTAATTTTGAACCAATCAACTGAAACATTTACCAATAATTTGTAGACAACGCCCCTTTAGTCATTTCACTTTCATTAATTATCTAATTAAATGCTACCAAATTTATAACAATATCTACAAAAAAATATGTATTTATTAAAAGTATTTAGAAAAGCATAGAAAAAAGAAATTTTGGAAGCGAAAATTCAACATTTATTTAATAGAAAAATCAACAAGAGCTTAGTGAATATTGGAAAAACAAAACAGATTTTTTACAAAACTAAATGAATAAATTAAGAGAATAAAAAATACTATCTCTGGTGATAAGAAATACCACCAACATGTAGCACTATAGCATTTACTGAAATTAGAAAAGGTACATATTTTTTTGTTAAATTTATTATTTCATTGGTTTAAAATTATGTTTTTAAGATTTTAATTAATTCACTTGGGAATTTTGTCAAGAGTTTTACCTTAAAACAAAACATAAAATGGTGCCCTTTTGAAACCAACCAATAAGATTCTTGATGATGTAATTTCAATGAAATGACAAATTTGCAGACAATTCCTAACAAAGCAGGGTATCAACAAAAAGAAAAAGTTTCAAGTTTCACAACTTAACAGTTTTTAATGTATCAGATTGGACTTGTTTTAACCAGTTTTATAAGCAAAAGATTCATCTCAATATATTCAGTATCTCAAGAGTGCAAAAAAAAACAAAAAAAAACATAAATTATAAAATAAAAAGAAGCTAAAGAACAACTCCAGCTCTGGAAATTCCCAGAAATTGTCCACAGCAAAAAATTGCCGAGGTGAATTACCAGGGCTGTCAACCTTGATAGAAAACCCAGGGCTGTCAACCTTGATAGAAATTAATATTCTTCTTCGCGTCGTCCAAACTTAAATATAATTGCACTGAAAAATATAAAAGAGTTTTGTAGGAATACTGCTACACCAGGCCATACGTCAATGTCTTCTTGTATGACGACATATTTACCAAATAAAATCCAACAAGCACCAATGAGTCCACCAAACCCCAATAAAAACGCAAACAAGATCCACAAGCGCGCCGCTGTTTGTCCCAAACAGCCTTCTTCAAAGGTTTCACCACGTACAGCTGCATTCGAGACAGCGTTTATCATGAAAAACGCTATTGTAGATACGACACCACACGCATGGTAGCTATCACTACCTAACGGGTTATTCGCAGCGGCATCAATAATAATCCACCATCCAATAAAAAACAAAGTGCCCGATAGGATGGAAGCGATTTGATTACGACGTTCAGAGAGATCAGGTAGTTCAGGACACTGGACACGATCTAAACAACCACTCATCTTTTAGCTTTTCGAATCTAATACCCCCACTGATAATGTTTTAAAACATAATATGATGAGTTAAACCATAACAATTACCAACTTATATAATTTGTTACTACCTGAAGTATAAAAAGTGAAATGTTAATACTAATTGTTATTTCCTCCAAAATGAAAGCAATAATAATGGGTACATCTGATCTCATGCAAAAATTATACCAACCTAAAAACATTTTGGCCCCCCATTCTCAAGTTACAATCTCCCAAAAGAGTGTTGGTATTCACAGATATGCCAGCATGTTTTTTGTTGTATACCTGTAATTGTTCAAAGTCCCCTTCAGCACTAAATCGAACCTTCGAGGGTCTATTTTGGTTAGCATTTTGAATTGACAACCCCCACTAATGTTTTAAACCATATGAGTTAAGACATAACAATTACCAAGATGATATAATTTGTTACTAGCTAAAATATAAATTGTGAAATGTTAATACTAATATTGTACCATCCGTGTAACATCAGAAATTCTATATTAGCAATGCATCACTGGAATGGTCGAGCAGTATATAAAAAGTGTACAAACTTCAGTGTTAGTGTTATAATACATAATAAATGAAAACAAATGAGATATAAAAAAACAAAATACATTGATAATAAATCAACTGATAAATTATTTAATTAATAATGACATTAATAATTTATCAAGTCAGGATATATGTTATATATGCGTCCTTTGTTGTATCTTTTACAGATATATTTATTCAGTTACAAGAATTTTTGCCTGTGAAGGCTTGTTAGTTAACACTCATCTCGGCTGAATTATTTCATCCTTATTTGTCTAATAACTTTTGATATAACACACAAATCATCAAAATAAGTAAGAAATATAATACTTCACTATATAAACATATGTACTGATCTGATATCTTGCTCACCATTCCCACAATCCTTTGCGAGAGAAATCTTAAAACAGTATGCTACAGTAATTTGCTGTATACTTTTAAGTGTTCAAAGACCCCTTTTGATTTAACCCTATTTGGACAGGGCTTTTTCAAGTACCCTAAAAATGGACAGATTCCGCCCCCCACCCCTTTCTAAAATCTTTAGAAATGAAGCAATTCAGATAACCAGGCAGAGTGATAATCCTGCATGAGATCTACCAGAAAAGTACCCCTTGGTTCACTTTTTTGTGATGACGTCATTATAAATGTATAGAAAAACCCTCCCTCCCTCAAATCTTTAAAAATCATGCAATTGGGTTGAGACTTCCTGGAGTTATAGTCCTTGATATGATCTACCTAAAAATTCAAAGAAAATGATTTTTGACACCGTCATTTTTTGTGATGACATCATTATATATTTTTTATATGACGTCACTAGTTCCAAATTTCAGAAAAACTGGTGGATATAATTCTCATAACACCATAAACATATCTTGAAAAGAATAGCGTCGTATCATTATCCAAACAAAAGATACAGGTGTTTTGTTTTTTTGGTTAAAATATATTGAAAATATAGTAAAATCCGTACCTACCCCTGACAAAAGTCCTATAACTTCCGACAGGGGTTCAATTAACCTAAAACCTTGCAAAAAGCTGTAAACTAAATAAAACTAAAAGTCAGAAAAGAATGAGGCGTAATCTTTTTCCCTTTTTGAGTTAGTGAACAAAAACCACTAGGGGGGGCGTCGGAATCCAAATGGGGTTAAATCATACCTTTTGGAGGGTCTACTATGGTTAGGCTCACAAATGTTTGGTAATTTGGGACACTAGACTCAAACTTAACAGCCATTAAAACATAATGAGTTAAACCATAGCAAATACCAAAATTATAACTTATAATTTGTTACTATCTAAAATAGTGAAATGTTATCATATTTTTTCCAAAATTCAAGATCATAAAATTGGACATCTGAATATCTGTATATCCTACCGATTAATTATTAGTTATGTTTTTACTCTTATTAACAATAACTATTTTTTCTAACCCAGAAATACCTTTCTTCTTCTTAAATTTGAAAAATGGCTGAGAGCCTTTTTTCAAAATATCTTGAGAATCAGAATTTTTAAGGTAATGCAGTTTGGAATGGCTATGTGGAACTACAAGACCTATATTATATCAAAATATGTTTTAGAGCTGACCACTCACCCACTCACCCACCCAACGGGATTTATTCTACCATAGTACCCACCTGCAAAGGTCCAAAATAGAAAAACGAGAAAGTAGATATAAACGAAACAAAAAAAGTTAAAAAATGCTAAAATTTATAAAATTCTTGGTAAGTTATGAAAAATGTCTCGTGGAATTATCATATAATTTATAATCCATTTGTATCTTCCCTGTAAGGGTTTGTCTGCCAATAATAGGTATATTTATCATTTGATTGGTTCAAAATTACATCATGAAGATTTTGATTTGTTCACTGAAGAACTTTATATTAAGTTTTGATTTTAACAAAACATCAAATGATGATATTTTGAAATCATCCAATCAGATTCTTAATGATGTAATTTCCAACCAATGAAATGAGAAATGAGAAATTTACATAATTTTCAAACAATCCCTTAGTTGAAGAACAAAAAAGCTGCTCCATGAAAATTACTTGACCAATATCACAAAAAAGAGAATCCAATTTGGATACAACAATTTCGATTCCCATGTCTAAGTAGCATTTACTTCTTGTAGATGTAAACATGTCGACAGATATTCAAGATGCTAGAAAAAAGAAAGAAAAGAAAAAATACACAATATACAACTTAATAAACAAGAACAGGCATGCCACATAATAATTGATCGTCCCCATTACTCCAGCTCCCCCAAATATCATATTTGTATATTTTTGGTCCCCAGGACATATTTTTCAAAAAAGGTCCACACAAGTAAAGAGTAATTTTTGTCAGGAGGGCCTGGGCAGCCTGTTGGACAACAATTGGCAGATTATTATTCTCTTAGAAATTGGTAGTATATAGGATCTCAGTGGCGGATCTGGCCCGATTTCTGAGTGTCTTCAAAGGTTTAATTAACCTAAACTGTGGAGAAATAAAAATTGAAACCCTGGAAACGCACAAAGAACATTCTTCAGGACCTCTTTTCATAGTGCTTACCCTCATTTTGAACCTAGTTTAACAGTTAACAGTGCCATCTTAGTCTTGATTAAATAAAACTTGTCAAAATAAAATTTGAACTTGTCAAAAATGAGTGTCTTCATGAAGACACTGAAGACACTGAAGACACTTCAGATCCGCCACTGCGACCGGTTCCACTATCGAGCTGAAGAACTTTCCGCGATCGACTTGATCGCGCTTCACTGACAGGCCTGCCAGCCATAACATTTTTTTTTTGACTTCAAGATGGTTTTCTTTCCATTTCAGTATCAGCATCTGTCGAAACACAAACCCTCGAGAAAGACGAAAACGAAAGCAAAGAACCAACAGACTATCAAGACGACGAGTTCGACGACGAAGACGAAGAAGGAGATCAAAATGGCCATATCAGTTCGGACGAAGAAGCGGAAGAGAAAGAGATAAGTTCGACTGTCTCTTCTTCCTCGTCATCTTCTGAATCCGAGTCTGAAGACGAAACAGCAAAAGACGCCGCTGCCAAAACAAGTGAAAATGAAGTTGCGAAAAGTTCAGATTCGGTCGTCGAGGAGAGTTCAGATAAAGAAGAAGAGGAAGAAAAGAAAGAAGCAAAGAAGAAAGTGTCTAGTTCATCTTCATCGTCTTCATCCTCATCGAGTGAAAGTGAAGACGAAAAAGAGGCGGAAGTGCCAAGTGAACAAGAGAAGGCCAGTGATAATGAGGTATCCAATAGCGACGCTGACAAACACAAGGAAACGGAAGACGAGGTTAGTATAGTATAATGTATTTCGCAAAAAATTATTATTATAAAGATTATAAAGATCATTATTATAAAGATTATAAAGATCTAGGCATAATCATTGATAATTCAATGAAATTTCATTTGCACGTTGCATCAGTGGTAAAAAAAGCAAATTAAATTTTAGGTATTGTTAAAAGAACTTACATTACCCAGGATGCTGCTTCAATTATACTTTTATACACTTCTATGGTCTCCGTCCTCACCTTGAATATGGTAATGTTATTTAGGGCCCTCATTTTATTGAGGACAAAAGAAGACGAAAGAATACAGAGAAGGGCCGCTAAGATAATTGACGGTTTGCAGAATACCTCATACGAAGAAAGACTGGGTAGAACTCCAGTGTGAAATCCACGTTTTTCTTAAGCCGGATATGCCCTGGCGTAGTTTTCTATTGTTTGTGTTTTGTTCTGCTGTTTTTAAGGTTTTTTATGAGCCTTGCTTGGTACCTACTTTGATATTAGTGACGATACGCCGGCGTATTTATATTGGGGCTCGCTACGCCGATACGCCGGTCAAAAGGCTTGTTTACGCCGGACATATCCGCCAAAATACCCTTGGATTCCAGACTGGGTAGAACTTGATTACAAACTATTTACGTTTTAGGTTAGCGAAAAGGAAGAAGAGAAACGAGAAGCGAGCGACGACGAGAGCACACTAAGCGTCTCATCGAAATCTTCGCAAAGTGATCACGACGAAAAAGAGAAAGAAGTCGAAGAGAAAGAAGAGGTGAAGAAGGAGCAGCGCGAAGAGGATTCTGATAACGAATCGGTCGCCAGTGTGAAGAGTGAAGACGATAAAAGTGAAACGGATGCAGTTGTATCGGATAAAGGTAAATCAAGCCCTCTTTTCTAATAGTATTTTTAATATATTTTTTTCTTTAAATTGCAATTATGCATCCAAATATAAGCAGTAACACGTCTGTCGGCAACAGTTATGAACAAACCATGTTTCTCCAAGTGATAGATTGTATTTTATAGAGCATAACATTGTTATTATTTGATCTGTTACTGTCTGCACTGCACTCTAAATTTTACATAGTGTTCCGAGGAACATACTTAATTAATTCCCTTTCTTTGGCCCCTTTGAGAGTCCCAATTTCTTAGTTTATCACATGCTTTCAGGGGTCGACCCCTGGCTTTATATGATCCTCACGCCAAGAGAGTAGCAGCGTAATGGCGTATTTCAGAGTGTGTGCTAACGTCGAGCGTTGTCGGAAGCTGTCACTGGGCACACCGTTCGCCGTCAATGGTGTTAAACAACGGCATATGGGATGACCATTGATCGAATTATAGTTTCGTACCTGCACACATTTCTTATGGAGAATATACTTTTTTTCCTAAAAATGCAGCCCACCATGGGCGGCGAAGAAAATCCTGTCTCTGATAGCAATTTCAGTTTTCAGGACAAATTATTTTGGGGCGTTAGCAAAGACTGCCTGTATTTGACCCCTGGGGACGTCAGGGACGGTGTCTAGCTTAAGGGACTTCTTATCTCAATTATTTTAACTTTTTTTTAGGTACCATCTCTGATGTGAGCGACAAGGGAAAGGACAGTGACACTGAAGTAGCTGACACCAGTGACGAAGAAAGTGACGAGCTTCCACATGATGATGAAAAAGAAACCAAAAAGTTAGATGAAGATGATGAAGAAGAAGGCACGAAGAAAGATGGCGATGACTCACCTCCAGTAACCGCCTCCGACAAAGATGAGGACGAGAAGCTGAGCATCAAAATCGATCATGCTGACGAGGAAGAAGGAGAAAAGGCCGATAGTGAGCATTCTAGTTCCGATTCGGATTCGGATTCCGATAAGAGTGATGGAGGGAGAGCTACGTCGGTTATCAGTCGAGAAAGTACAATGGTAGGTTTAGGTTTGTCTGATCATTGCAGTCCCTTCTTACATGTTCCTCCCATCAGTTGTCACCCCTCATGCCCCACGACGCAGGAAACTTGCAGAAAATTGTCAGGAATGAGCACAATGGAAATGTTTGGAAATGTACCTTCGTTGGGAGATAAGACCTTGATGAGTATACCATCCAGAACGATAGCATATCATGTTAATAATACTTTCGATTATTTTATCATTTTAGTTAACTGGAAATGAAGATGGGAATTTTAATGCTGAAAATAACACTATTCAATTTAACGAAGAAGTCGATGTTGTGGTAGGTTATTGAAAGTCTTTTTCCTACAATTTTACAACAATTTTACAATGCCAAGAGTATCTTTCATAAAAGTGGCTACTTTTTCCTTAGTTTTTTTTATATCAAAATAATTTTTCTCTCCCAGACACAATCTTCATATTTACTGTTGTAAAAACATTCCTCCAAGTTTGTCAATTTAATCAACTTGGTTCATCCTTATCTTTTCTTATGTTTCTGCAACCGAGTGAACTAATCAAACGGTGGGATGAGCCAAAATGTTGAGTCAAGTCTAAAATAGATTTTGACAACAATCTTCGTTAAGACAGGCATGAGAGTTAACTGATTTCCTTTTTTTTTCAGAAATGAGAATTATAATCTTTAATTTTGAGAAAGTGCGTCAGATTCGTCCAATTTGATCCAAATCATTCAAATAATGCAATAATGTTCATGAACTTCCATCGCTGTGCTCGGGTTGTCCTTTCTTTTCTACTGCCACTCATGTCATCAGGGTTCGATATAAGGGCGTACAAGCATACCACGGTACGCTTAATTTCTTCTTCCGGTTAACCCTCCCTCCTCCCTCCTCCTTAGACCTCACCCTTATTTCTAGGTAGAGCAGCCAATTAATATTCTTATATCGAACCCCCTGGTAATGCCTGTAAAAACTTCTTTCTTTTTATTTCCGGGAGAGATTGATCCGTCTCTTTCTCTTTTATTTATTTTTCATTTATTTTTCATTTATTTATTCTTCCTTTCAGACGTACGCGAAAGTGGAAGGTACGACGACAGAGGACGAGACAACTCCTCGTTCAGATGACAGCGAAGGAGAGTTTGAGAGTGGGACGGGGGTAAAAGTCGTACTCACTGATCTCGGGGATGATATAGTAGAGAAAGGTATAACATTTGAATCGTTTGTAGTTTGAAATTCCAAATAAGACATGGGACGGGGGTAAACGACGGACTCACTGATCTCGGGGATGATATAGTAGAGAAAGGTATAACATTGAATCGTTTGTAGTTTGAAATTCCAAATAACAGACGTGGGACGGGGGTAAACGACGGACTCACTGATTTCGGGGATGATATAGTAGAGAAAGGTATAACATTGAATCGTTTGTAGTTTGAAATTTCAATTAAAAGGCGTGGAACGGGGGTAAACGTCGTACTCACTGATCTCGCTCGGGATGATATAGTAGAGAAAGGTAAAACAATTGAATCGTTCGTAGTAGTTTGAAATTTCAAATAAAAGACATAAGTTATTTTAGGGGTTGTCTGTAAATTGTGGGCAAATCTGTCATTTGAAAATGTCATCACTAATAACTGATTGATTTGTTTAATTAAAAATGTCGACATTTGGTCAACGTAACTGATTACACCCCCCACACTTTTTATCAAGTTGTCGGATTTTTATCAAGCTGTAGGATTTTTGATTAATATTTTCGGATATTTGGCTAATGTCGCATTTTTTGCTAATTCTGTCGTAATTTCGACTAATTTTATAGGAATTTTAGCTTTAGTTGTTAGATTTTTGGCTACCTTAATCGGATATATTTCTAAAGCAGAAGTCTCTACAGTCAGTTCACACATAAGTATCATACTTATTGTTTAAATAGAGTCTATTTTAACGATAAAAGATGGTTATTTCACTGTCGGATTTCGATTCGTTTGTACCCCCCCCCCTTCCTGTCACTTTTCATC
>JAUKPT010001076.1:0-16524 GCA_032273505.1 Nanomia bijuga
AAATACCCATGTCGAGAGACATAAAACAGTGAGGAAAAATAACGTCTGCATGTATCACACAACAAAGATAAGAGCGTGACACTTGAAGCAGAGCAAGAGAAAAATTGCGGAAGTTATATAAAAAAGAAAACAAAAACTCAAATATTGCATGTTAGGCAACTCAAATGATCCCTTTGCATCCTCAATGGCTATTGATGACAACGGATAGTTAAAACAGACATACAAGTATAATTTTAGACCACCTTTAGGGTATTTCGGAGCCACCAGGGTCAAAATCGGTCACATTTGGGCCAAAAATATCAAAGATTTGGGCAAAAAAAATCCAAAATCACATTTTATGCAACTCAAATAATTTTGTACCTGTTTTAGGGTATTTGGGATCCTTCAGGGTCAGAAAATGGTCAAATTTGGGCAGAAAAAATCAAAGATTTGGGCGAAAACTCTAATATTGCACATTATGCAACTCAAATGATACATTGACATCTGCAATGATCATGTGTCAACAGATAGTCAAAACAGACATTCTAGTATAATTTTAGACCAATCTTAGGGTATTAAGGATCCTTAAGGGTCAGAAATTAGTCAAATAAATGTCAACAATTTGCCCAAAATCTCTAACAATTTGGAGATTTTGGTCATATTTTTCGAATTTTTGGCCCAAATTTGACGAATTTCTTACCTTGAAGGATACCATAAATCTGGTAAAAAATTATACTTTTTATGTCTGTTTTAACTATTTGTTGTTATCTATGGCAATTTAGGAAGCAAATGGATCATTTGAGTTGCCTAACATACGATTTTGGAGTTAAAGGTTAAAATTTGTGACATTTTTATTCCAAATTTGACCAATTTCTGACCATTAAGGATCAATAAATACCATAAAGCTGGTTTAAAACTATACTAAAATGTCTGTTCTAACTATCTGTTGTGATCAATGGTCATTAGGGAAGTAAAGGGATCATTAAAGTTGCATAAGATGTGATTTTTTGATTTTTGAGTCAAATCTTTGACACTTTTCTCCAAAATTTCATTAATTTCTGACCCTGAAAACACCCGATACCATATAATTGGCAAAAAATTATCCTTCAATGTCTGTTCTAACTATCTATTGGCATCAATAGCCATTTGGGATGCAAAGGGATCATTTGAGTTGCCGACATTGCTATTTTTGAGTTTTAGGCCAAATTTGTTACATTTTTGGTCCAAATCTGACCAAATTTAATCCCAAATACCCTAAAATTGGTCTAAAATAATACTACAATGTCTGTTTTAACTATCTGTAGCCATCAATGGTGATTTGGGATGAAAGGGAGAACAAATATGCCTCAAGTCTGAGTATGTCTTGGAAATGTGTGATTTTCGCCATTTTCAGCCAATGTTTACCTGGTATACAAAATAATTATCTTCGTTAAAAAAGTTATAAATTCTAATGTAAATTTTTAAATGTCACAACTTTCAATTGAACACAAAAACATACAGTAAAAACTACCTTATTAACCAATTTTGACCAATTTTTGACAAAAATGCTCATTTTCACCCCTTTTCAGCCATTTTTTTTACATTATATACAACTAGAAATCAATATTTTTCATAATTAAGTCATATTTACTCGTAAAATATTTAAATAGATGATAAACAAAATGCAACTCATTGGTCCACCTTGTTTTACCCCTATGGTTGCCTTTATGTACTTGGAATTTAAAATATCAACTGACTCTTTGTAGATGGCCATTAGAGCTTGTAGAAATCTTCTACCACATCCTAATCTTTTCAAAGTTTCAAATAAGTTTCTACGTGGGACCTTGTCATGCGCTTTGCTGAAATCAACGAACAGAACGAAAAGTTTGTTTTTCTTTTACTGCATAGTCCATCATTAATCGTAGTGCGAGAATATGCTCTCAATAACTCCTTTCCTCTTGTTCACCGGCTTGACATTTTTCGACTTGCATTCACAACTTTAATCTATTACTCAATATCTTAGCATAAAAATTTCCAAACGTATCACTAATACTTTTAGTTCACAATAATTACCAAATATCCAACGAGCGCCTTTCTTAAATAATACTACCAGTTTGTTATAGCACAATTTAATGGGATAAGTCATGTGGCTATCACAAAATACTAAATTTAACATTTGAGTAACGAAAGATATCCAAACTAACGGAAGACATCTAAAGATTGCAGATGTTATGTCGATGTAACTTTTTGATTCATGTAATGTTTCAGCAGTTTCTCTCACTTCAATTTCAGTTATTGGATCATCAAGAATTGGAATAAAGGGTAACTCAGTAACATCAATTAAATTTTCATCATCGGTATTTTTTGGGTTAAGTAAAGTCTCAAAATGATATCTAAATTATTCATCTGGTGGAGCGTTGAGCACGTTCTCATCAAAATACTCACATCCCAATTGATTGCTTTCCATATTTCCCTGTGATCTTTCTCTTTTAAAAGTTTCTTCCACTTTTCTTCATTTCCCCATTCAGATGGTACACATTCTTCTCCTTTTTTACTCTCCTTAAGTACTTTAGTTACAATTCGATTGAAAGTTTCAATGCTTTTATCGAGAGGATCAGAGTCTTGCATAACAGGAGGTGGATTACTTTCAAAGTACAACTTAACATTTTCCAAAACACATTAAGATAGACGCAATGATTTATTAACTTTAATTGGAATATTATCATGTACCGATTTACCGAGATTACATGCTCTTCTTTTCAACAACTAAAGGTGGATCAATCATATCCAGGTCTATTTCAGTCTCCATAAGTGAATGATCAGAGGCAATATGTTTCCCTTCATAATACTGTAACATATTAAATGATTTTACAACTTTCAAACAATTACTCGATGCAAGCATCAAATCAGGTTCTGAGATCCATTTATTCTTTTTCCTGAAAAATAAGTTCGACTTAAGTATTACTAATTTTCAAATTATTTATAACAGCCAGCTTATTCTCTCCACATAATTGCAACAAACATCTACCATTCTTATTTATATTAACATCTTTGCAGCCATCATAAACTAACTTCTTATCATTTAATTTTAATTCTGTTGGAGTACCAATTCTGCTGTTAAGATCTCCCAAAATTAAGAAACGTTTACACTCATCATTTTTTTTATTAACCCTTGTATGTGTCCGAACACGGCATCATCGTAATATGGTGAGATAAAAGACTCGAAAGAAATAACATCACAGTAGTCAAGGTGGGAAAAGACTAAATATTTGTACATTTGATTTAATGTCTTAAAAAGAAAGAAGCTATTAATATTACGAATTAGAGTAATTATCTTTTCAGCTTTTAATCATTTTCTCATTCTCCCCATCTCTAGTCTAAAATATCTTCATATCCTTTCTTATTTAAAGGCAATCTCGATCCCAGTGCGATTTAAAGGTCATTTTATATTCGAATTATTTCTGTGTATTTCTGTAAATGCTTTAGCCTTTTCATTTTTTTTAAAGTAGATGTTGTAATTTCTTCTAGGAAGCTTCTGTCACATTAGTATGTTCCTTTTCTTTCTAGAATATAAAATCTTAGAACAAAACTGGATACGAGTTTTTCAAATGAGGGTGTATGGGATGCACACATACTTGGGGTCTTTTTTACCCACCGCAGAGGGCAACCTCGTTAAAACCCGGTCAATTACGATTACGTTTTAAGAACTCCATGAATAATCCCGGGACACTAAAGAATAGAAATGATTAATTGATTTGTTAATTGATTTATTGATGGCACATTTTAAGGTTGCATTACACCGGGCGCCTATGACACCCATCTGGATCCGCCCCTGTGACGATTTCCGATAAATCATTATAACTTTTAAAAACATAATTAGAAAAATTAACCAATTTTTGCGAAAGTTATTGAAAAAAATACTCAATCGACTTTCACATATTTCACCGTGGTTTGGGAGTTTCCCGTCCGTGTATTCTAGAAGTCGTGACAATATGCAATCCAAACACATAACCTTGATAAAAAACAAAGAAATACAAATGAATAAATATTGAATTAAAAACTTTATTTCTTTTCCTATAATTTCTTCGAGTATAAAAATCTACACTCATTTCGTACAGAAACCAAAATCATTTGGTATTAGGAAAAAAATTGATTCATTTATGTAAGCACCGAAAAAAAATAATCGGACAATCAAAAAATATGTAAAATGAAATTCTTTACAAGTCATCTTTTGTATTATCCCTGTTTTTTGAAGTCTATACCACCTACATAGATATATTTCAGATTTATTCCCATGTGAAAACTCAAAATAATAAATCTTCTATATGAGTTCAAGATTTTAACAAAGAATTGATGGACGCACGAAAACTAAGAAGTGATCTAAGGTTGATGGTATAGACTAACCTATCATACACATTTCAATAGAAAGCAGCCGATTTGTTTATTTTGTGAAGGTAGTAAACGAACATAAGATAAACTTAAAAACTCAAACTTCAAAACATTTTGTCGATTATTTGGTTTATAGATGGTCTCAAACTTAGACATAATCTACCTCCAGCTGACAATATGAAATTGCACGATTGAAAAGATGACAGCTAAAAAATTACTTTTTTAAACCAAATCTGATTTTTCATCATGTTATTTTCAACCAATTAAAAGAAGTGATTAGCCAAATGTTTAGAGATTGTCGCCAAATTATGGCTAATTCAATATGTTGATTGGTTGGAAATTACAGCATCGAGATACTGACCAACAAAACATCCTATTGTGACATTTCAAATTGAACCAATAAGCTTCCTGATGCTGTAATTTCTAACCAACCAGAAGGCTAAAATGGCCGCATTTGGCGATAATTTCTTAGTCAATCCAAATTTATGTTCTTCCAAACTAACTCTTGTTTTTCTTATATCCTCTGTTCCCTTAAATTCAACGAGAAATTAAAAAAAATGAATTAAATCAATGAATAGACCAATTAAAGATTATTTCTTTCCAGTTAATTTAACTTAATTTAACTATCTTGGTAAAATCCTTTTGACCGCCCGGATTGTCGAGTTTTTGTGTTACATCCAAAGTATTGAAAACGGCTCGCTCGAGATGAACTAACTGTAAAAATAAGAATTCAATTTTAAGTATAAAAAACAACAGAACTTAAGCACACGTTACACTTAGAAAAAACTTTATATCCAAAAAATAAAAAACAATATTAAGGATCATCAGTAGATGGTGAGGATCACCATTATTTCTTAAATGTACCGCCCACTTATAAAAACAACAACTTGAAATCATTATCCCGCAATGTGTATACTGAAGTCATCACAAAAATCGTATCGGCCGATGGAAATCACAACGAAGTCAAAGTACGAACCAAATAGTGGTCTGCAATTTCCAAAATAGTTTTTTTTATTGACCAGTGATCTTTTTCGATCAAAATAAGTTCCTAGAAGAAACCAAGTCACTTTCAAGGACCCATTCCGATATACTGAAAATCGTGCGACTAAATAATTGGAATAATTGGAAAAGTGAAATGAAATGTTCATTTTCTCAGGTGTCCGACATTTTTGATCCATATGAATCCTGCCATTGTCATAAGGAAAATGGAAAATGTGATAGTAATTAAAGAAGAGAGATACGTCACCAGCTAAAACGATTTTTTGTGAGACTCGTAATATAATCATTTTAGTGCTACATAATAATTCGTTTTGTATCATCATTGAAAAACTGAAATAAAAACATAATTATAGCTAAGTCATGTTTGTCTATAAAACACAACTTAATTCAACAATCACACGTATAAAAAAATCTGCATAATTTGCATAATTAAGAATCATAAATTCGTTAAAACAAAGAGGGTGGGGAATTTCGCGCGCGTCTCGTGTGGGTCTACAATTATCATAAATTAAACTTTCTACTTTATACAATATAGTTACCGTTGTAAAAACAAAACATACAGCGGGGACGAGTATTACATGAATATGTTTCGAGTTATTATTGACGTAAGTAGATAGTAAGGCTTCTTCTTATGATTATAATAAACAAGCCCTTATCTAGGCTAACATAGGGCCCAGATCTCTGACCATTTCAAAGGACCAGAAAATAATTGGATTTCTTTTGGGACAGACGCTCAGGGCTGAAAATAAGGGCGCGTCAAACGTCAATGACGCGTCACTTTTGAATTTTGACGCGAAATCAAAATTTAACGCGTCACGATGACGCGTCACTTTTTTGTTGATTTCGCATAATATTAACGAAGTATTGAAAAAAATAATAATAATAAAAATTTTGACGCGCCAAAATTTTAGATGACGCGCCAAATAGATATTTTACGCGTCAATTTGACGTACCACAAACAAATCCTTATTTTCAGGCCTGGACGCTGCCATACCTTCCTAGATCATTGGACAAAACTTTGTCGGACAAAATCTTTTGAGTAGTCTAAAATTATTTGTTTAAACGAAATCAAGTTTCGCCACTTTTGGTACTAAACAACTGACAGTTCATACTCTTGGGTATAATTTCTCATCGAGTAAGATCTTTCGTACTATCTCGTATATTGCCAAAAAAAACAGTATGTCAATAAAATGCAATTCAAGGACAATCTTACATCTGTTTGAGAACATGTGTATACATGTGTATATTCCAGGACAATCAAGAAAACAACATATTATTGAGTATTCTGTAGCCTCGTCTATATTTGTCTATTACCAAATTACAAATCAGAAATTTATGAAACATTTTCGCGTTAGAGAAAGAATTAGCTAAAGTGAATGCGCGCGCTCGAAAAAAAGCAACAAACAAAAAATAAATATTGTAAAAAGTGGATAAAATTTTATATTTTCAAGCTAAACTATTAACAAAAGGTGCAAAGAATCGATAAGAAGATTTAAAATTATACAATCTATCGTACAGTAATTGATGATTTTGTTTTTCAAAAAAAATATTGTTGGTTATCTTATTCTGTAAAATTCGTCGACTGACGTCACGGACTTGAGGTTTGTTCCACACCAAGAAATGTATGCCCATATCCTCTGCTTTAAACATAAAACATGAATATGAAGATTTGAAATTGCCTGGTAATGCGTTTAAAATCATTAAGACATTTGATATCATTGTAGACTTAATTATTTTTATCCGTCTTTGATAATAGTAACAGTCGCAAAAGTTATTAGATGTGACGTATTTATCATCCAGCATCTG
The DNA here is from genome assembly GCA_032273505.1 of Nanomia bijuga. Classification (NCBI taxonomy): domain Eukaryota; kingdom Metazoa; phylum Cnidaria; class Hydrozoa; order Siphonophorae; family Agalmatidae; genus Nanomia; species Nanomia bijuga. Next base: position 7,153 of record JAUKPT010001076.1, read on the forward strand.
GGCCTTTTTTTTATTTTTACTTATCATTCGAAATATATAAAAATTAAAATCTTAAAATTCTAATTCTTATTTCTTATAATCTATCAACAAAATCTCTTATACCTGTTTGCGAGAGGCCTTTATTACAATAAAGATACTTTTTGTACCCTTAAAGTAATATACGGAACATATTGACAAAATTTCAATGAGATTTTAATGGCTATAAACCATTCATCTCAACTCCTTCTGAGTATCTCTCTTACGGATGGAACTATACTCCGTTATAGTTCCAGACCATCTTCCATTGTCTCGGTCGGAACGTTCAACACGTTTTTATTGGCTGTCGAGAAGTCAATCTTCTCTTGGGTGTCGTAGACGTTTTCTCATTACCTCTGACCATTTTCTAAAAGAAAGAGAAACAAAACGTCAATAACTTTACAACTTTTGAAAGAAGGTAATTTTTTCGGACATCTTTTAAATGGCAGGTAAGAAAACAAAGTTACGTCAAGGTGACATATTTTGTGTCCAGAAAAAGCCGCTTATTGCTAGCAGATTGTCTAAACTATTTCGGGGCCTTTTATCGACGAATAACACAAGATAAAAATAGGAGAGGCTGTTTGTTTATCTCAAAAGCATTTTGATACAGAAACTAAAGCGAAGATCATTTCTTCTGAATATGTAAACAGATTAAGAAAAACATAATGACAAAGCTATAAAACTCTAAAATCAAGGGTAATATCTAAACATCACCCCTACTCACCCATGGGTTCGTCGAGTAGTGGTCTGCGTATGAGGAGGGTCGTCTGTTCGGAACAGTTTCGTATCGTGTTGACTGCTTCAGCGTGAGACATGTTCTCAGCGTTCTGGTCGTCGATCTGTAAAATCTGATCTCCAACCTGAGAAAATAAGATGTTTAAAATAGTAAATTGCAGAATGGATTTGATGAGCTCATTTCTTAATGACTGGGATTGTCGGTTCCACCAAAAATCTACAACCGGTAAATCTTCATGAAATAGCGATGAATAATCGATGCAAGATTCAAGATGCATTGAAATTGAAATTGAAATTGAAATTTACACTAATACTTCCATCTTTCTGACATAACCTACACAATGCCTCAAACAAAGAACTAAAAACACACGAACTCACTTTGATTCTTCCATCAATCGCTGCCGCACCATTCTCTGCAATCCTTAACACTGCAAGCGGTTCCCCGTTTCCCCCTCGAATACTGAACCCGAACCCTTTATCTCCTTTCTGTAGGGTGATGGAGACAGGCTCGTTCGACGAGAGGCTCTTCTTGTGCACCCGCTTGCGATCGTCTTTCTGTTGGTGATGAGAGGAGATGGTGACGGGTTTGGGGCGCTGGGGTTCAGCCTCTTCTCCGTTGTTGATTGGTGGGGCGGATTTGGGGCGAGCTGGTTGAGGGTATTGTTGTGGGCGCCCATTCTCACGCATTTCACGATTGCGAGAATCTTCGATGTTCTAAAATAAAAAATATATAAAGTTTGATAGGAAAATACTTAAAAAGTATGATAGGAAGATATGGTTTTAAGATAACAGGAATTTAATAATTTGTTAATTGTGCACCTTGCAAGCGACATATAATAAAAAAAACTATTCCACCCAGACGAACTATACAACCTAGTAATCTTGCTTATTATCCCTCGTTTAGTAGTGTGACGAAGGACACTCAAGCTTGAGAATAAAATTTGAAGAAATTTGAAGAAAATGACTTCAAGGTCTAGAATTAGCTAAATATTACCACACTCACATGTCTCAGCCTTGTGTAGTCTTCGCGTAGGTTATCCGTTTGTTTATTGTAACTGTGCATAGACGGTGTGTAATTACGAGGTTCGACGGGACGGGGAGGGGGTGGGGGACTGTTACCCCCTTCGTCATCAGGGCTACCGGGGCGTGCGATACAGATTTTCACTTGTAAACCAGAATTCTTGACAAGGGAGACGATTTCGCTGTGAGACAAACGACTGACGTCTTGGTCGTTTACTGCGAGTAGTTTATCGTCGACGGATAGGAGTCCACAGCGGTCGGATGGACTGCCTGGAATAATACGTCCTGAAAGAGAAAAAAATAAAGAATCAAAATTAGGGGCAAAAAAGTAAATTCATTATAATTATAGTTTTTTATGTAAACAAAATAATCTTTAAATTTTCAGACTTTTTTTTTTTTGGAAAGAAGATATATAGCCAAGAAGTCGTAAATATTATCCATTCGGAAAATAAGAAAAACACAAAACCAACCGACTTTTCAAAACTCAAGAACAGGTATTGCAAAAACAGCTTCTGTCAATAAAATTGAACTTACCAATAACGGATCCTTTTGACGACGGTGAAGACATTATGACGAAACCAAACCCTTCATTCGAATTCCTATTCAGCGTAATTTCAGTGCCTCTCGCACCACCGCCACCATTAACCATTTCAACACCCCCACCACCGCTCGTCGAAGTGGTTCGTGGTTTCGGGGCGACGGGGGGAGGACCGGCTTTCGGTTTATTAACGTTATTTTCACTTTTACTGCGCAGCGTGTCGGACGTAGTGGACTGGGAACGATAGTTGATTGGTCGTTGATCACGTTGATGCTGATGGTCTTCGATCCATTCTTTGACTTGTTTATCAGAATGAATGCTCTCTGTATCGGATTTTCGGCGTTCCCGGTTGTTTCCGCCGGACCCGGTTGTTGTGTTCATGGCCTCGATTTTCTCACCAAGTTCGTTCATTAAACGGAAGCCGTTGACTTGAGTGGGGGCAGCCGGGGGTGCTTCGTCGGGTTGTTCTTCTGTAGCGTCTGATGCGGCGTCTATAAAAAACAAATATTACGCGTTAAAAAAATAATCATGCTTTTCTTAAATAGGAAAGGATCTTCTTTTCATCTATTTACAGATTAAGAATTTGCATACGATACATCGGACAATAAAAACAAAAATAAAATATATTTTTAATCAGAGCCAGTGGGTAGGACAAGGTAGGAAAAAAGAAAATTAAGAAATTAAGTTAAGTTAAAAAAAATTAGATGACAAAAAGATTTGACGACTAGATGGGGATTTGATTTAATTTGATAGAAAAGAAAATCCTTTAATATCATCGATTGAAAGTAAATAAAGTACAAATAGGGCATCAATGAACGATAAGTGTTTTATACTAGTAAAAAGCTCGAAGTTCAAAAACGGCACACAGCCGTTCAAAATCAAGGATGAATTAATGTTCCAAGCAATAATTTCTCCCGGAAACACAAAATCGTCTCGAAAGCTCATACTACTCAAGATATCCTCAAAACATAAGTGATCTTTATCTTACCTTCCGCTTCTGTCTTCCTTCGAACTCTCAGCGTCACTTTGCCGTTCAACGCTGCGTTATTCATGAGCGATATGACGCGTTTGTGCGTTGCGTCGACGACATTGATCCCGTCAACTGCGAGTATGATGTCTCCTTGACGTAGTCGGCCGTCTTTGTCGGCTTCTCCGTCTGATACGATTGTGTCGATTTTAACCTAAGATGAAAAAATATTTGGTTAATGAAATCAAGTATTTTGTACTTAAAATATCTTTCCTGGAAGAAGTCTTAATTTAAGTCACATTATCCCAAAAGAAAAAGCAGCCTGAATTTTTTACTTATCTTTAATAAAATTTGCTAGTGATTTTTTCGAGTGATTAGTCAACTCACCAAAAGTTGCCATTCGAGCACTATCGTAGATGTTTCAACAATGAAAAAAAATGTTAGTTAGTTCCATAATGCGTTGCGCAGTAACGATAAAAAGTTATCCGATAAGATCTATTCAATTACATTATCGGCAGTGTCAATTCTAGAAAGTATTCACGACCAACAAAATGGTTGTTTAAAAAACCTCCGACAACAAACTATAAGCGTAGATCTGAAATAAACAGGAGAGTGATACATGTATCGATCTCCGATGTGTGACAAAACAGACGGAAATATCGTCGGATTGATTGAGATACAAAACACAAACGAACACAGCACGAGGGTAATAAGGAGGGTAATACGGGTAATAATGACAGAACAACCATGCTGTGGTTGAGGAGAATGTACCGGATGACATCACGCAGTTTTTCCCGAGTATATTTCCATTCTTTTCATACATATTTGTGCAAAATGGCTTTATCTGAACTTATATGGTCTTAAATCTTAAGAGTTCCGGGTTAGGTAATATATATTTAAAATCAGAAATTGCAAATTTAAAAACAGATCATTATTATGCGGAAACCGAATTTTGAAAATACGAAACAAACTTAATTGGGCTTGATTATCTGTTTATCCATATCAAAATGATGATTAATTAATAGTATCAAGTTGAAGTAAAATTCCGCACCCTGCTATCTCAGCTGTTAAATTACAACATAGCGAGAAGAATTACATCTTACTCTCATAAGAGAAGTGGGCAAGTGAAGCAGTGATAGGTGTTCGGTTTCAATTTAGACAGAATGTCCACTATATCAAAAACGAGGGCTAGCTAGAACTAGAACAACAAAACAAAATTAACTAACCTGTGTCTTCTCTTCTTGTCCACCAATGATACGGAACCCGAATCCACCCGTACCCCGTTTTAGTGTGACAAGATGTTCCGTGACACCTCCTTCGATGTCCCTAAGAGAGATAATGCGATGTTACAAACTGAAAATTATAGTCAATTTTTATTACATCCTTTTCAACAATGTCTATGACTCAAAGCTGAAACTTGTCCTAGATAAAGATCGAGTACTAAAACACTGTTATTTTATTGTCGCGCAACACTTTGAAGGTAATACACTTATCGCTAAAAAGAGAGCTCGAAAGACGGTAAGATATTTGAACAATTATTTACTTTTTATTCCTTCAAATTACCCCTTACCTTGCGTTCGTCTGTACGGCTCGTTTCAACGATTTATATCCGTCTCCTGCAGCCGACACTTGCGGGTGATTTCGTTCTTCGTACGTCGTTGTTATGTTCTCGCTACTCACTTCTCCGTTTGTCGCGATCACTCCCATACTCGTACTCGGTTTGACAACGAGTTTCTCTTCGGGCTCATCTCTTCGATCCAAACTAGTCATCGATTTCGGGCGTTGGGGCGCGTGGTTCCGGCGACCAGCGAGTGGTACCGGCATGCTTTTCACGACCGTAAGTACCCCGGAACGTTGTACTTGGAAACTGGTTGCTTGCCCTTTCGGACAACCCTTTAAGACTTCAACAACGTCCGCGTGGTCTAGATTATGGACAACATGAGAGTTTATACGAATAATGACGTCACCTTGGACGAGATCTTGGCAACGTTGCCGGTCAACGATTTCTTTAACGCGTTGCCCATACGGTGAATCGGCGATTGTAAAGCCGAACCCACTGGGACCACGGACAACTTTCACGGTTCGGTATTGAGGTGGTCCGCTACGGAAAGCGGTCGGAGTAGTGGCTAGAAAGAAACAGATTTAATGATTACATTATGTGTATGAGCATATCGGAAGTTACTGGTACAAAGAAAGATAAATCTTCCATAGAAAGCTGGTAAAGTCTGAGATAAAATTTATAAATAAAAAAACTGTCAAAATTAGTGGAAGAGTTTATGCAGCGATAATAAATCATTCGTCAATATTGTATTCTTACGTCTTAGAGCACGATCGCTTTTGTAGCCATCTCCATCTGACAAATAACCCGTACTTTTACTGCCAACGATGGAACGTTGATGACTCATGTTGTTCTGCCGGGGGAGGTCGTTGACATTTATACTCCCATTCGACATGGCGCGCTTCATGTGCTCGCGGTTTGCATGTCCGTTCAAGATGGACGGCATGTTTTTGTTCGATACAGTTTCGTCTGTGTTGTCGTACGGGAGAGGATAACCGCGCACAACATCCAGTTCGACCATCTCGCCAACCTGAGCAAAAAAAAATTGATGAAATCAACAAAAGCGATTTTAGGTGCTTTACTTCGTATATTGCTTTGATAAAAGATGAGGAATGCAAAAAATACGAACGACTTTCTCAACTCTTTTCTCGACCTATTGAGAAATCATTACTTTTCATGCCTACGCATTATATATTAGAATTATTTGGGAAAATATTCTCTCTTAAGCATATAAAATTTTAGGATAGTCCATACTTGGCAAGTATAATTTTGAGAAAAACTCTCTTAATGTTTAACATACTAAATGATTTTCAATTTCAATTTTCATCGGAATAAATTTCATTATTTGTAGTTGAATGTAGATGGTTGGTATATACTTACTATGGATGGAGGTTATAACGGCACGACGTGGGAAAGAAGAAACTGTCCTTGAGGTTCCACAAGAGATGTTTACAAATAATAAAATATAATACACAGCAAAAATATTTTTTTACTTTTCTACTAACCATGTCTCTATATTTGCTACTTGTTCTTATTCTTTTTTTTTCTGTTTTATCTCTTCTCCCATGCTTTTTTTATAGTTTTCTTTGGGATATTCTTTTCACTTTAATACTATCTTTATTGTTGTTTTTCACAGCAAAGGATGACCCAGGAAAAGCTGTTTTTATATTCTGGGAACTGCTCTTTCTACACAAGCTTGGAAATCCTCTTTTCTAAATATCTCTCAATAAATAAATAAATAAATAAAATAAGTAGAAGTCGAGCTATATAAGAGATTACAATGTGTATCTCATAGCACCTCTCAATATATTCGATTGATTCCCTAAAATGGCTAATCCATATAATCCTTTGGGATACATATCTATCCTCATTTTTCATTTTACTTTCTTCATCTTTTTATTCGCTTTTTCATTCAATATCTCTTTTTTCTTTAAGGATTTTCGCATATTTCTTTTCTGATTCTATCAAATCTTTCATTCTTTTGACAATCATTTTTCTATAGCTGACTTTTTCTTATTGTAAACAGTATAGTATTTGTTAGTATAATAAGGTTTCACATATATAATAACTTGTATAAAAGATATAACGCACAACATACCCTGGTCGTTTGCAGAAAACGTATGATATCACTATGCGACCAACTCAACACATTCCGTCCATTCAAACGCATCACGATGTCACCAGTCCGTAACCGTCCATCGATGTCCGCAGCTCCTCCGCGGACAATATTGTTCACTTGCAGCACTTCTCCCTGTTGCTCTCCTCCAACGATGGTGAAACCGAATCCTTTAGCAGCTTTGCGAAGAGAGATGCGGAGGGTTTCGCCTTGAAGTTTTCGAGCGTCGATTGACATGTTGCTCTTACGTGATTGAGTATCGAAGTCCCTAAAAAAAGGGAAGGAAAGTAAAAAATCATTGAAAATAATAGAGTTAGCAGTGGCGGATCTAACCCAATTTTACTATATACTGGTTGGAGCAAAATGTTGATCTGAGTATGATTCTGCTATCTATCATTTGATTTGAAAAAGGTGGCTCGAAATAATAGAGAAAAACAGGGTGGGCACGAGATTTTGACTATATGCTTAGAGTTAAGTAGTCTGGAAGTATAATCTTACGAAATTAAGTCTAAATTATTATGAATGACAACATAGAATAACTTCTTATTTGATATCCAGGGTCAAAAGAAGTTGCTTTTAGCAAGAAACAATATTGAATTTAATGACTTCTGTCCTTTCATATTTCTCTAATGAGAAAAAATTAAGAGTGCTCCTATCTCACCAGAAAACAGAACAAGATGGCAGTACTATCACACTCATATTCTCACTTAAACTTACTTATGGTTATGGTCTGGTTCTCGATTGAGGTTTCGATTAACTTGACTCGTCTTTCGAACGGCTGGAACTTCAGGTTTCTCATATTGAGTTCTCCTGTTGATATGACTAAAACAAGAAGTAAGTAATAATTAGTTATATCATTGAAGAACACATCTGGAAAGCACGTTTCTTTTGTCATATCATACAAGAGTTTCTTTCTTTTGAAAATTGAAAAAAATCAAAGCTTCCATCAATTTTAAGGAAACAAATCCTTGTCTGAAATAAAACTGTTTACACAAAATTCTAATAGCCGAAAATAAATAGTGTTTACTTACTCAATGTAATAGGTGCCATATTTTGGGTCGTCGACTTTCTCCCACCCAGTAGGAAGATCTAAAAATCAAGGTTAAACAAAATCAAACATATCGTCATAATTTTCATTCATCTTACTTTATAAATCATATCAAAAAAATTCCATAAAACCTGACATGCGACTCTGAAACACGCATGTACATATCATTATATAATACTAAGCCTCACCTCACCTCACCCGATACAATCATGGTGGTCCTAATCCTGATACATTTCCTTCAAAACCAAAATTAAATCTCTTGACCAATAACGGCTTTACCCTATAATCATCAGCATATACATGCGGTAAAAATTACACGGCTTAGACCCACGAGACCCTTTTGACTAGTTTTTAACACTAAAATACAAGTTATGTTGTAACATGGCAACCATAATATGATTATCATAGTAGGCCATGGTTTTAACTGTTTTAATGTGGAGTAAAGGCGATAAAACCTGGTTCTAATTCTCTTCATTCGTGTCATGGGATGTAAAATGGACTTCAACAGCCTAATATCGACTTAACAGAAATGAATAGCAAAAGACCTGATGTGGTAAAAATTCCACCAATAAATCCCACCTTTACAACACTAATAACATTCAAAACACACGCTTTAAGACACACAGGAATGTAACTGTCTTCTTAACGATATATTTATTGATATATACAATTATGTAAGCGCCATGTGAAAGTAATTACATCTAATTAGAGAACTTTAACCATCATCTAAAACCAGACTAATTATTTTGACCCATTCGTTTGACCTGACTAAAAGAAAAGAGAGAACTTTTCAGAAGTAAAGAAAAGAAACTGACTTAGACCTGACTTTGAAACTATATTTTTCAATTTTTTCATGTTTACATTGTATAACAAAGTTTACAATGACTATGCAAATAACAGGATCTAGAATAGAATAGAATGGATCAGATCATGCCTTTTATAATACGACGTGAGTAATTAAGGAAATTTAGAACCCCCTCTTGTTTCACCTGACCATTTCCTTACAAACTACAAGTAGAATTATTAGACCTCAACATCTGAAAATTAAAACAAGATAAAAAAAATGTTTAAATTAATCGTCATTATAAACCATGAGTACGAAAAATGAGACTAAAAACATGGAAAATGGAAAACTGAACATAGTTCAAGCTGTACCACATTTTTTGTGTAAATATTTTAGATTAAAAAGACTTTTGGTGAAAATAATTCATTGTTGTAAACTGAATAACGTCCAGAAAATAACTTTACACTGAATTGCAAATCGGAAAATGTCATTATCTACCAGTGTGCAATATACAGTGGCGTCGCTAGAGGGGGTATAGGGGGGGGGGGGGTGTAACACCCCCCACACTTTTTGTCAAGTTTCCAGATTTTT
>JAUKPT010001077.1:0-16524 GCA_032273505.1 Nanomia bijuga
TGAATTTAGCCTCAAAGTCCTCTTGTCCGCTAAGTTTTACAAAAAATCTCTCGATAACTAGGACAAATTAAGCCTTTATGTGAAAATCCTACTTACAAGGAAATTCGGATAAATAGTACGCCCGCTAAGTAGTACACTTTTGTTCGGTCCCTTGAGTGTCCCACTTATCGAGAGTATACTGTATTTCAATGAAAATCGACATTTAAAAGCTAAAAGTCATCTAGTAGGGTCAAAATGGATTTTTATGATAGTTTAGATGTGCGAGATACATTTGAGGGCAATAATTATTTGTCCATGGTCATATTAGGGCCCAATCCCCCGTTTTTGGGCCCAAATTGGGCCTATAATAGTATATTTCACGATATTTAAAAAGTCATTTAAGAAGGGTTAAAATGTTTTTTGAGGTATCTGAGTCATCTGTGGACAATTCTCATTTGTTTATGGCCCTATTAAGGCCCAATTCTCTGTCTTTGAGCTCAAATTGGTCCTAAAAGAGTATATTCCAATGAAAATCAATATTTAAATGCAGAATAGTGATTAAGATGAAGATTAAGCTTATTTTAGGCTTAGGCTCTAATATGACCATTGACAAATATGGATTGTCGTCATGTGTCTCACAAATCAAATTTTATCCTATCTTAATGAATTTGTAGCTTTTGAGTATCGGTTTTCATTAAAATATGCTACTTTAGGACGAATTTTAGCTTCAAAACGGGGAATTAGGCCCTAAAACGGCCATGGAAAAATGATTATTGTTCTCAGATATGTCTCACATATCTCAAACTATCACAAACATCCAATTTCATCATCCAATTTTATCCTAATTTCATCTTAATGATTTCTCCACTTTTAAAAAAACAATTTTAATTGAAATATACTATTTAAGGCCCAAATTGGGCCCCAAAACGGTAGATTAGGCCCTAATATGGCCATGGGAAAAAAGATTGTCTTCAGATGTTACTTGCATAAATCAAACTGTCATACGAATCCAATTAAATGTTTTTCCGCTTTTCAATAACAATTCTTATTGAAATATGCCATTTTGGTCCTAATTTTGGGTCTAAAACCTGGGCATTTAACCCTAATATGGCCATGGACAAATAATGATTGCCCATAAATGTATCTTGGAATTGTCATAAAAATAAGATTTCTCCCTATCTAAATGATTTTTGTCCTGCATATCCCAAACTTTTATTAGGATTTAATTTTACAATATGTTAATGCCTTTTTTGCAGTTAAATATCATTTTTTCATTGATTTATGCTACAGGTACAATTCGGGTCCCACAACGGCGTTGGGCCTTATAACATCTACTTCCGGTCAGATTTTAATTGGTTATTTTTTAGAATACTAATAAATTGTTATATTCTATCATTCTGGTGATTTGTAGATGATTTTACCGTGAACTACTCTCATTCAAATAAATTTGGTGATTAGGAAGAAAAAAGGGGTCACTTGGGGGATAGACCATTTTTTCGGTCAAACCATTATTATCAAGGTAAAAGTCTTACAATGTCTAAAATATTAGTTAAATCTTTTAAATGAAAAAAAAAAGCAAGTCAAAAGCTTTTATTGTTAATGAGATAATGTATTAATTTCTATAAAAATCCGTTAGGCCTGTTGTATAGTATATTTTTGCATACAAGCAAAAAGACTTGTGGTGCATGTATTTTTGGCCTAATTTTATCAAATTTTTCAACGAAAAAGACGATATAAACTCAAGTTTCCAACGCTTTTTTCCCACACTGAAATTATTTTTTAAAACCACCGATAAGTTTAAAGAAACATGTATCTTAAACCCTTTTCTGCTATTTTCCATTTCTTTCTAGGTGTGATTACTTAAAGAAGAAAAGTGCCGCGACGAAAATTCAGGTATATTTCAAAATCCGTTTTTGAATGGCTCAATTTAAAACATCACAATTTTTGTTGAAATAAAATGTGAAGAAAATATCTCTAAAAAACCAATAAGAATCTTGATGATATACTCATGAACCAATCGGAAAAGGGAATCAGCAATAATTTGGCGACTATAATTTTCAGCATCTAGGTCTTACCCGTCATTCTCTTTTCTTTTAGGCTTCATTCAAAGGTTACAAAACGCGAAAAGATTTCAAAACAAATCAAAATATATGGAATATGTGTCAAAAACTGGTTGATCATTGCATCGGTGAGGCATATAGCCGATATTCCGATCTGCAAACTACCTCTGCAATCACAATACAAACTTGTTATAGGTGTTACGTCAATCGAAAGAGATACAAAGATGGGAAAATTGCGGCTGCTACGATACAAAAGGTTTTTAGAGGATTTAAAGTTAGGTAAGGGAAAGAGAATGTTGACCTTTCAACTACTCTGATTATTGACGGCATAAAAAACATCAATCGGGGTCTGGTTCTAAGATCGTCGACTGTGACTTTGTAGGACCAATATATGCCACGTAAGGTAGCTTTAGTCAATATATTAGCTATACTATTCGTGACTGTTTTATTTGATTATGGATACTTATCTCGTCTTATCATCGACACCGGCGTTAATCAAGAACATTTGTGATCTCAATAATCTTAAAAATGAGATGCGAAAAAGTAAACATATATTTCCTTCCTTTTGTTTACTAAAGAACTTTCGCCAAATTTCAGTTATCTTAGCCGTTTGATTGGTTAGAAATTAAAGCTTATTGGTTCAATTAATTGTTTGGGTTCATCTAGGATCTTAATTCATTGAAAATTCATCATCGTTTATTTGTTTCAGATCCGAATACACGCAGAAGAAGAACTCGATCATCACGATACAGCGCGCCTTCAGGAACTACCGACTCGCGACACACCACAGGGAACAGTACCTTCTCTTCACCACCGCCATCATACAAATGCAATCGATCATCAGAATGAAGCGACAACAGAGCATGTACGCAGATGAGGTGAAAGCTGCAGGTGCTACACAGGCGCATGTGCAGGAGTGGCTGGAAACGAAACACGAGGTAAGGGAAATATGAGAGATTGAAGAAATATTTTGCACAAAGAACGAATCATGAACAAGCACCCATGCCGCTCCCCTCAAAACAATTCTTTGCTCCAAAGTGTCAAGTATTGATTGATTCGATATTACATCATGAAAAATTTGATTGGCTGATTTAAAAAATCAGGAAAGTATGAGACGTTGAGTCTGAAAAAATAATTTGTTGCATAAAGAGCAAATTGTAAAACGCGAACGTTTTAATCACACGAAAGAGCCTTTGATCACTATTATCTATCGTGTTTGGTGAAACTTTTGCTTAGTGGGTTTTTGTAAGATGGAAAAATTACAGATGACAAAAAGTTTGTTATAATAATAGATTTTTGTAAGTGTAATGAAAAACTCTTTCTTTTTGGTTTCAGGTGCAGCAAGAAGCTGCTCTCGATGAACCAGACGCTATTGTTCCACAGGTAAGTTTGAATATTCTATAAGTTTATTAGTCCACGTTTGAGTTTTTATCGAGGTACGTAAGGAGCAGGCTTCAGATTTCACCCGGCGAGCGGTGAATTTCGTCTGAGCTTTGAAGTACGACCATTTATCGGGGCCTATTGATTCGCCAAGATTTCATTCGATTTTAAGATATTTAAACAGAAAAAGCAATCTTTGCCGATAACTATTCCATATTTGAGAGTTTTATCGAAGTACATAAGATAACTTTTGCTCGATTTTTACTGCAGCAGAGAAGCTTAGCTTAGCTACAGACCCAAATCGAAAGTTAGAAAAAGAAAGCAGAGTCGCATAGAATCTTAAGTAGGTAGGACAACTAAAACTTTCACATCTAAAATGTGTAGATCTCACTGCAGACTCGATCGAAAAATAATCTTTTGAGGGAGTGTATGGCGTTCTTTACTATAGGTGTAGACATTGTACCTTCCGGGCATTTAGTGGTTCTGCAACTTTCAGGACACTAGATACTAGATCAAAATAAATCAATAAGGAAAATATGTGACGTTGAGTCACAAAGAACGAACCCTTGAACATAAAGGTTTGATCACACGAAAGAGCCTTTAAAAAATCACCTTTATCTTCCTCATGTGCTTGTCGAAACGTTGGTGGAATTTTGTAGGATGAAATAATCATAGATGATTGAAAGGCTATTACAATTTCATAACTTGCAACAAGGCGGTCGCTCTGATTTATATTAGTTTGTCATAATCCTTAGATTTTCGGAGGAGTGATGGAAAAGTTTACGAAAATAACTTTATTTTTCTATTTGTTTTCAGTTGCAGCAAGAGGCTGCTCTCGGTGATAGTTGTGCTCTCGATGAACCAGACGCTATTGTTCCACTGGTAAGTTTGAATATTATATCGGTTCGAGGTAAGTAGGTAATCTTTGGTAGTAAGCTCATCAATTTTTACTACATAAAAAAAACAGTTATCAAAAAGTTACATATTTCATAACCCCCTTTAAATAAGAAATGTCATGTTTTAAGTCAAATCTATACACCATAAAATCTAGCCACTAATATTTGCATCGTAAAGATTTGATTTTAATCCAAAGCCACTCATTTCTTTAATGTTTGTTAAATAAAAAGATTTGACATGTTAATCTGTCAAGGTTACGATAAATTACTTTTCATTACCAACTGCTTATGATTTAGTAATTAAAAACCCTCGCATACTTTCTATTTTCAGATTAGGAGACCGAAGATATATCTGATCTAATAATTGGCTTGTGTTTCAACACATGTCAAATTAATCGGAATAATGTACATTAAGCCTATAATAGACTAAGCGTTTTTTGACAAATTAGGGTGAAAGGGGTATTTTCTGATGGCTTTGAACTCTTAATGAAGTCTTTTTTCATTATTCTGATGTTTTATTATTCATAAGATTACAACATTGCATGGTAGCGCGGTAGCAATGGCACGAGTCGGAGGGCTCGTAAACCTCTCGGTAGATATTTAGACTTGTCTCGGGATGTTTGTTGTTCACACTTTCTCGCGAGTCAGAAAATTTACAAAATCTCCACCTCTGCATAGTAATACGATTTCGATCTTTCTTTTAGTCGCATTTTAACTCAAATACACATAGAGTACGTGCCAAAGTTCAAGGAACATCGTCTCATTGCCCTTCATGCAATCTTTCCATCAGGACGCCGAAATATGTTTTAATTCCATGTTCTTCAGGCAGGTTACAATATAGTTCAGTGATTTGAAAATTGTCATTGTCATTATGTTTACGCTTGCTAAGTTCTATTTCATGTACCATGAAATTATGAATGTCCCTTGAACTTTGGCATGTACTATATACGCTTTCTTTTAAAAGAATGATGTTTGATGGGTTCAAGATGAATATTATTATCTTTCATCTGATTCATTATTAGCAAATTATTTGTCAGAATATTACAGATTATACCCTAAAACCGGATGAAAAACGATCATGGGAACCCTGATATTTCGACACTCGTCATAAGTCTCAGAGCAGAGAATCTGAAACAGACTATAATAGTTTTTTTTTTATAAAATCATGAATCAAACTCAGATTTTCGATTAAGTAAAAAACAAACAAGAACGAAATCAACAAAGAAAATAATTGATTATTACCGAAAATTCTAGATATTCTTAACATAGTATTAACTTTTTGTCAAATTCCATCTTGGATATGCAATACATTTTTATATAAAAAACATGTACAATGATTATATGAGCTCTTATTAAATAGCAATGAAACAGTAGAAAGACTGTTAATAGACTTCAAAGACTTTAACATTTCAAACATGGATTTTAAATTGCTGATAACACCATAAACAACTGTGTATTTCATGTCCATATTGCGTCTGTCAAAAGAGATACATACATACTAAAATAAAACATGACTCCTGCATCGTGGGGAATTCATACCATCTGATATTACCCATTTATTACTATACCTAATACACATAAGAATTCTTATTAATTTCACATGAACTCTCTTAGTTTGTCTAATTTAAACTTTTGAGGAATTGGATTGGTTCATCTAAAAGTGTCACAATTTGATAGGTTCATAAAGTTGAACATTATGCTACCATCTTTAAATGAACTAACGAGAATCTTCATGATGCAATATTTAACCAATCAATAGTTTCAATTAAATTAGTTTTGAGATGATTCTCTTATATAAGAAGTAATTAATTCGATATTATCGATTAACATATGTCTCTTTTTTTATCAGGCTAAAACCATCTCATTTTAATTATATAATTATATTACTTGGAAAAATTAATAAACAAAAACGTAAAACCAATTACAACAATTTTTTTCTTCTTTATTGAAAGAGAAATTTTTTCGTCAAAAAAGTTTGTTTATATTTTTTTGTTTGCCGCGGCAAATATTTTAATCTGACTAAAACAAAGCCACCTCGATTATGAGCTGATTGGCCCATAGTCAAAATAAATCTGATTTAAATTGGAACATATGCGATGATCGTGTAAATAAATGAAACCAACATATATCTAGTTTTTTTTAATAATAATAAGTTGAAAATTCCATATCGCATGTTATAAATTTATAAGGTTGATATTAATCTTTCTTCTGATGATGGTGATATTATATTCTGAAATCAAGGATTTCTTTATGTGTGCAATTGACCTTCGTAGAAACGTTTAAAGAGTGGTGCTCGTAGATCGATTTTTCTTCTCGTCTGTTCCTTACAAAATAAGATTATTTACCATTTAACTGGAAAGTGAACACTCAGTGTTTATGTTATGGATTTTATATATATGTGTGTAGAAATCGAAAAAGAGAATTACCTTTTAAGCTCACATGGAATTTCGATTAATTTTTGTGACAACATCTGTCTAAATATAAATAAATAGAGAAATAAATGGTTTAGTAACCGATGCTAATTGATGGACACCTGCTTGATAAGAAAAATGTTGAAATATATTTTGTCTGTTACACTTGTATTCAAATGTGGTGTAGGAAATTAGATGAGCAGATTTTTTTGGACTTTTTGGGTTTTTATATTGAGTTAATTAAATTAGTTGAAATTGGTTATCAGATAATAAGAAAGTGATAGGTACATAGAACTGTGGTTTAATATTAGTCTAAAAAAGGGCATTTATTGAATAGTTCAGTTAAAATTGGCTTTGTTGGGACACGTGACTTGATTGAGATTTTTGGTCATTTTTGGTCATTTTTTGGTCCTCAAGATAGATAGTTATCAAAGGAAATTGATTGAAATTGGGTGCTGGTTGGTATTATTTTTGCATAAGACTTGGTTAGAGTGTGGATTTGGAACTAATGCGTTGAAAAATGTTATAGAAAATAAAGAAAGAAAGAAATAGTAAAAAAGTATAGAACAATAAACAGAAATATAAACAGAAACGCAATTAAGATCAAGGTTTCGATTTTGAAAGTGCGAGGAACTTTCTCTTCTAATATATTTAATTTTTTGATCTTTTTTAAGGATGTGGACGATGTGGAAAGTGCACCAACAGTGTTCGATGTAAAAGCAAAAGAGAAAATGGAAAAAGAGGTAGGTGGGAATTGTTGTGGAGGTGTGGAAATACCACCTTTCTTAGGGACGGTGGCCAAATTATCGCTAATTACCCGAATGGTTGGTTGAAGATTACATCATCAAGACGTGTAAAAAGCAACATGCATATATGTTAGCAACTGTGTGCATTTGGAAAGTTGATCTACAACTGCAATACTAGTATTTTCAAATATAGCATCAAGTTAGCCATCTACAAACCAATGAAAGTGACGAAGCCCGATTTTCGAAAACAAAAATTGAGGTTTTTAGTCACTTTCTCGAGTTTGAATCATCTGTTTTGACTGATATTGCATATTCTAATGCAAAGATTTAATATTTGGCAGGAAGTGGAGGTTTTTTTTCTCAAAAAGATTTTCATAGTCCAAAATTGGGCCAAATTTGAGGTTTTCGGTCACTTTCTTGAGTTTGAATAATTAGTTTGGCTGATATCGCATGTAAAAAATTATGATACGTAGCATGTGGGTTTTCTGCTCAAAACAAATTTTCGTTCGAAAAATTGTGCCAAATTAGCTCTTGAGGTTTTTGGTCACTTTGTTCGGTTTGTATCATACACAAATATATCTTGAAAAAAAATCCTTTTACCAATAAATTAGGCCAATTTAGTTCCGAATTGGACTTTTCAGGACAATTCAGGGTTTTGGCCAATATCTCTACTTATGTGCAACTAATTTGTCTGATGTTGCATATTCCGATTGGCACTGCTTTTTTATTTCAATAAACTTCATGGTTTTACCTTTTCCTTGCCATGCGGATCCACTTCTAGCTTGCTTGTTAATCATGTACTATTATTTTGATGAAAAATAAGCAACTTGAATACTAATCAAAATTCTTCAAGATGCTTTCCAAAAGCTTGTGGTGCAACAAAAAATGTAAGGGTGGGGTATTTTCTCTTTTATCCCAGGCACGTAGATGACCATCAACATTTAGGGGGGGATTAAAAATTTAAGAGGAAAAATCTTAATAATTAGCAATGAAATTGAGTGAATTCCAAGGCATTCCATGATTTTTTGAAGATTTAATTTCATTTGGGGAGGCACGAATAATTTGGCGCTAGAAAAAGCGATGTAAATCAGGGATAAGTCGCACTCACCCCTATTCTAGGGTAGCAGTGCATGGAAAATGAGCCTTCGGGTCTCCCTCGACTGCAATCAACCAACTTCTTTATCTTATTATTATTATTTAGTACTTATTTGTCATTTTTCTTTTCTTTAGGCCAAGAGGGCCTCGCTGATGGCTTCCCTCGCAGCCAAATATGGAACGGCGTCAGAAGACGAGAAGCCAATTGACCCGGTAAGGATTATTTTACATCTTATCTTTACGTTAGAAATTACAGCATTAAGAAGCTGACTGGTTCAATTTAGGTTTTCACAATTTGATGTTTTGTTAAAATCAGAAAAGATAAAAACAGTTCCACATGAACCAATCAGAATCTTGATGAAGTAATTGCCAATCAATCAAATTGAATTAGCGATAATTAATGTTGCGACAATTCCTTACAACATATTTGATTGATTGATTAATTGATTGATTGAGATCGAGCACTAAAAATGAAATTGGATTGTCTCAAGTAAAAAAGACATCTCCTCTATCTGAGCTACAATTCTTAGGCGCCATGACCGAGAGCAATACTCGACGAAATTCCCTGCTGCGTGCGGTCCCAAATCTTTTGGCCGAAACAGATATACTGTCTATGTTGACAGTCTTAACATCATTACTCAAAAAAGAAAAATTCCATATTGCATCCTAACTCATAACAAATATTTATAATGCTTAGAATTTTAAAAAATACAGGCCAATTAACACGTGCGTGTACAAAACTGATGAAAATGTACGATCTACTTGCAAGAAGCAGAACTACTTGCACAACCAACTTTTATCTTTATCGGAAACTGGCCGAGAGAAATAAAATCAACCCATGTCATAATAGAAAATATATAGTACCTGCCGAAACACTAGATGTAGATTAGTTCCAGGCCCGGAAACTAGCAATGAGTTCGTGCAAGAATGTTCACACCATTAGCACTTACTTGACCCATAAATCATCTCTTGAATTTTAGACACTTATACTGAAAGGCAGTCGAGCCGAAATCCTACAGAACATGCGCGACCGATATTTATCGACGGAAGGTGACGAACCCGCAAAACGAACCGAATTCGTTCGTAAACCGAGAATTCTACAAAAGAATGAAGCAGAATTACCCATGGAGATGTCCAAGTTCTCCAGAATCCAGGTAAAGACCTCGTGCACTTTTGAATTAGGCTTACATTTATATTTTTCATATTTTAGCTTTTTCGTCTCTAACTTTACAATGAACATATCACATATCTTCTTAATATATTTGTTTCTTTCCACTTTTCTTATCGTTCGCTAGCATTTTTTGCAAGTTACAAATCACTTGATGTTTCTAGTTTCTTAAACTGTAAACTGAACCTTGCTTTAATCTTGATTATTCAAAGCAGAGGGTTCTATCATTCGAATAGAAATTTTGATTCAATAGGATAATGCTGTTTGAGAGACTTAAGACTCCGTACGTGATCAAGCATAGATCATTAGGGTTTCAGTTCCTGCCCCTAAGTTTCCCCAATCTGAATATTCGGGTGAACGACGATTTTCACCCGTTCAGCAAGAAAAATGTCCAGTTATTCACCGGCCCACATTTTCTTTTCGTCGGTCCGAGATTCTTGACCATTTTTGTTTCTACTATTTTCGCCGGGGAGTCACGTCATAAATTAAGAGTGGATAGCCTAGGTTACTAACTCCAAAATACGGTATTTCATTGATGCAACCAACAAAAATTAAAATCTTACGCCTAAAAACGGAGTTAGTGCTCTATCTTACTTCATTCATTTTGCCCGGGATACCTACTAACCCAAGCCAACAGTACTTCTTAACGATATGTTCTACGATCTTAATACTTGTACCCCCTGACATACATAGTTACAAAAGAAACCCAGTATACCTGCAGTGGAGTTATTTTTCCTGTCAGTTTTCCACATTGTAATTCAACAAGCCAAGCATACCCCAGCGTGGTATTCGCCAATTGAAATTCAGGCTTCCCCGTCTCTTCTACATCTTTATCAGATGTCTTAAACGGTTTTCTATTTTGTGTTTGAAATCATTTCATGTTCTTTGAGAATTCTTTAAAGGTGATGAGTGATGAGTAAGCGAATATAAGTGACAAGTATGACAAGTATGTTCTTTTCAAGTGGAAAGTTGTATTTGAAAAAACATTAATTAATAAAACAAATATCAGGGGTGTGCAGCGGAGGTATTTTTTCCGAACACCCTTTTTTACGGGGCTCTTTCTGCCGAAATGACACCCTTATCTACAGAAAATTTTACAAAGTTGAACTTTTTTATGTATCTCTGACTTTTATGGACCCATTTCTACGGGCAAATTTATAACTTTACCCTATTTCTACGGAAATAGAGATTCAGAAACTTATCGTTTTCCGCGGCACATCTTTTCAGCGCTCATATGAAAGTTACCGAGATATATTGGCCTAAAATGATTAAAGAAGCATAACAATTTAGCGCACCTAATGATTCACTCCTTTTCTATGCTCAATTCGATGTGGAATGCAAATAATTTGCTACCCGACTCCTTATGACATTATAACTTATGGCTCCTCTATTTTATTTTTATGCAGCTGCCTGGCCAGTGATATTTACCCCAACCTGTAGGAAAATTTCAAATTTGAAACACTAGAAAAGCATGAAAGCACCATCTTTCCAGTGTGTTAGCCATCATCTTGAACCCATTTACAATTTTAAAGGCTAACTTAGTCTTAAATTAATAAAAACATAATTGCTCTTAACAAATATGAGTACTCCAGACCCTCCACTGAAGGCGGTATCCGGGGTGGTTGGGTTGTGCAGCTCCCTAAGTGAGCAGTAAAAAAGCGCGGAGAAAATCTGCTGAGTAGGTCTAAATTAAATAAATGTCCACTACAGTTCGATTGGGAAATTATACCGGGTAGCTAATACTGGTTATTTCGACAACATGCCCATCGACCAGAAATAAAATTGCTATTGAATCGAAGTTAATGCTTCTCTCATAGTTTTATTTTTTACCAGGGTAATTTCAATCATGATTGTAAATAATATGATCTTTTCTATTTAGAATGTACTTAACGTGAGCCTTGCGGAACGTTTCAAAAACCCAAAACCACCTGTATATATTCGCGAGAAAGATGAAGCCATACAGATTGACGCTAAAGCAACACCTGTTATCGTGACGGGGTTAGCTCCCATTGAAGTGTGTTTCGACGAACCACCAAAAACTATGGAGTTGCTTGGTAGTCATAACAGTAGAGTAAGTCAAATTAATTTGAATATCATTGGGTACTCAAGCCACACGATGTCTGAATAATGTTATCTCGGGTAGGAGGGAGGGGATAGGTAGGGGGTTTTACTTTTTTATTTTTGTGACTTAACCCTATTCAGACTCGGGGGATCCTGCGAAATAAAATGCACAAAAATAAAAGCAAAAATCGAGTATCAAGGTATGAAAAATCTTTGCTGCCTAATCATGGTGGGTGGCATTTTGGTAAAGGTGGATCTTTAAGATACTCATGTAAAGGCTGTTTAACCCTGTCCGGGCATTGCTATACCACTAGACTGAAATGAACCTTGCCCACCTAGTAAACAAGCCTTAAAACATGGCACTGAATCAATCATTATACTTTTCTTTTAGAGCCGTATAACACTTAGTTCCCAACGCAAACGACGTCCACCAACACGTAAAGGTGTGAAAGAGCTATTTGAGACTGGAGACGAGGTTGATAATATAAAAGAAACAAAGGTATGATGAGCTATCTCTTATTTACTTACTCCATTCCGACGGACGAAATCTCAGAATTTTAGATTAAACCGTCCGATTCCGATTCCAATTCCGAGTTTTGGAATTCAGTCCGCGAAATATTCACTTATGACCTATTTTTTAACGCCCCAGTTAAGAACAGACATCCATATTCATCTTGCAATCGAAGACGTTGGAGCATAGGTTTTCAAACCTTCACGTTTAAATTATGGTAAAATCAAAGTTCCACAGGCATTTGATAAGGGGTTAGGTGTTTTATAAACTCATATTGACGTCTTCCTTGGCAAGATGAGGTATGGATGTCGATCCTAAATCAAAAACATCGCTCTATAATCGTTTTTTCCTACTATAGAAACCTGATAAAGATTCTGAAGTTAAAAGTTCGCATGGGTTAAACATTGTGCTGAATGAACTCCACAGCAAGTTCCAAACCATAGATTCTGGTAAGTTCCATATTATTGCTGACTACTTTGTATTATTAATAACTTGGTCAAAATATTTATTTTTCACCCTTTCATAGGTGGATCTTCTGTTAGTGTTCTAACTCGCGAAACAGATATTCCGTGACGCGAACTTCATTCAATCCCCAAAAATACGCCATTATAATTGCTGAAAATGCGGACCTTCTGTGAGGTATGTGCATGAGCATTTTAGTTAACTTTCATTTGATTGTTCCGTAGAACGCAAAACACACATAATACAATCATTATCGATCAAAACCTTTAACTGCCAAACAAATCTCAAGTTAACTAAAATGCTCATGCTATCCGCTTTCGCGAGGTATGAGGCACTTCCGAGTCGCACTGTGAATCTTGGAGGAAGAATTACTACCAGTGCACCCATATATATCTGTAACATACGGTATTACTATCAATATGTTAACTTTCAAATGTGTAGACGCTAACAATTAATTAGTGACTAAAGTGAGAAGTGCTCAAATTTCCTTTTCATCAAGCATGAGAAAACCATTCTTCGTGAAAACATTTTCAAAGCATCAATCATTTTCTTTTGCTTTAAAAGTGAAGAAAGTTCGCTCGTTTCTAAAAAATCTGTTACATAAATGTTTTTTAAATCTTTTGTTTAAGGAACGAGTGGTTGGTACGCCTTAATACTAAAACCACAACATGAGCGACTACATATACAAAATGACGATAAAACAGACGATATACCGGATCATATTGACGACATGTTGACCCGAAACAATGACATTCTCGGACGTATTTTTGACATTTTAGATGCTAATTTGCCGGATAGCAAAGATCAAACGACAGATAAAAAAAATAACGTGACAGAGAATAATAACGATTTACGGGTTCAAAAAGTTGAATTTTCAGACCAAGATGACGATTTAATAAGCATACCTGGCATTGTATCGGACAACAGTGCCCATGTGACAGAATCTAAGGATCTAATGACGGACTGCAACGACCAAATAGCCGACAATATTGACCCATTGTCGGACTATATCGGTAGTATGTCTCGCCATAGTGACGATATGACGGACAATAATGACGACCATACTGATAATACAGCGGGGTGTTTTGGACGTTTTTCCAGTTCCATTTGGACTATTTGCGAAACAATACAAACGACATGTCGGACTTTAAGGACAATGTGTCGGGTTATTAGTGTAATATGTCGGAATATAGCGAACCTCTGCTGTGGCCATCAGCAAGATCTAACTGTGCTTTTCGGACAATTTGTAGAGTTGTACGAAAGGTATTCGGGGTTGTATGCGAAATATGCAGGACTGTACGGAAGATATGCAGGCCTGTACTAACAGCTTGATTTTTACAGGTTTTGGATATATACTATTACGCTTGCCATAACGTACTGAAAGATGTTTTGAAACTAATTCTTGATTTTACTTAGAATGACAAAATGATCTTGAGAACCTTTTTGAGAAGACTCCTTACACACCTCACAATACAGCTTTGTAGAAATAGATAGCTTAACGCTTTAGGGGACATCTCAAAAAGATTTCCATATTTTTTAACGGAAAATGTATGTTAAGGGGATCAAGCATTCTCTTTTAAGAAAATATGAATTTAGTCCTATCTCCCAAATACTTCAGTAGAAAAGGTAAAACATCTGTAATACATGTCCAAAGTAGTACATAATAGCTGTATTCACAGCGGAAGCCACTCGTGTCACTTGTGTATGTTTTTAAAAACTGAAATTTGGAAAATAACTTCCTATTAATTTGAGCTTACTGATTTATCAAAATGACGTCATAGCAAAAACACAAGGAATCGATTATCAGCAGTGTTTTGACTGTGCTGATCTTTCCGCGAGCGGCAGGCTACATTAATTATCTGATTAAAACTGAACTAATTACATTTGTCAAGTGAATAAATAAATGTTAATTCGTAAGCACGCAATACTTTATTCTTGGCATATCGACGCCATGTAGTAAGCCAGCAGTACTACTTCATGAGATTATTTCTAGCTAGTAATAAAGGAATTTTAAGTCAATAAGAAATGATCTTTTTGGCTCAAAGTTTTTTGAAATAACTTGCACTTATTTTTTGGAATGTTTAATCATGTTACTCGGTTATTTTAGCCTTCTGATTGGTAAGAGATAACAGCATCAGAAAGCTTATTGGTTCATTTTGAAATGTCACACTTTATTTTTTTGTTAAAATCAAAACAAAACAAAATTTTCTACATAAACCAATCATAATTTTGATAATGTAATTTCCAACCATCCAAAAGATCAAATTAGCCATATCTTTGGCGATAATTCCTAAGAGAAATTATTTGGCTCGTTTCCAGTGAAATTCGTTATGCACCAACGTCAACGGGGCAAAGATTCTTCTAAAAGAAATTGAGATTGTGATCTTTAGCCATTTACTAGCCAGAAATGACGAAGTTCAAACATAAGAATGAAAAAACCACTTTTCCTTGCACCATAATGTGTGTTTACAGGAAAATCCTTTTCAAAATATCTTTGATCTATAACATATACCCCACCCTAGTGTCTTAGAACCTGCAATCAGATTTAAAATGATTAGGGGTATCCCTTTTTAATGGTTGGATAGTTTTTTAAAGGGTGCAGATTTACGAGTAGATAATGTTTTGTTTTGGTAGGGCATAGATATATATTGTGTATTTTGCGATGGTTCGTGATATACAATTTGTTTCCACTCAGACATTTTCGAGATGGGGTCCAGGAGGAGGTTGGATGCGGGGATGGTAGAAATTATTGTGGACGTTATTTGGTGGGGGCATATATTTAAAAAAAGAAGGTGAGGGGTACTCAGTTTTGCACCGTTTTCAGAAACCAGTAGCACTTAATTGATTAATTGACTTGATTGATTACTCTCGGCTCATTATAAACATGGCTACTGTTTAAATAGAACTCCCTTACCCACAGACATTCTTGTCATTCCAATCATAATCTCGACCTTACATAATCTTACTTCATCATAATCTCATTCACAAGATAACATATCTATACATTTAAATTCAAGTTTTGATTTCTAGTTCATTCTTAAGCCTCTAAGCTCACACATTTTTGAAAGTACTTAAAGTAGCATGTTTCGAGTGAGTGGGTTTGATTATAAGGTTTATAAGTATGAAATGCTTTGAGTGATGAAGATGATAAAAAAAAATTATCATCAGAGAAATAACAAAGCAAAAAAACGAGATATTTACTGCGTGCTACGTTAAAGAATCAAGGTTGGCTTTTCTGTTTATTTTATATCTCACTAATTATCGAAATTTATTGATATGGCTAATTCAAAAATCAATAACTTTTCTTTTTGAAATTGTGTTTATTTTCATTTGGGGGCTTTGCGGGCCATTGTATACGACACCCCGGGGAGGAAGCGTCAAAAGCAAAATTGTTGGATTTAACTGAGGGGGTGGATGGGGGTAGGAAAGCCACTAGGTGCTAAAGAATGATGGAGAATCTCGTGAATACAATTCAGTTTAAAACTGCCTTTTTGGAGATAATATATCTTAGTCGGTCAGCCGTTCGTCCTAAGTAAGTGAATAGGTTTGGATGACAATGCCTGCTTTTGCTACCATTCCAGCTACGCTGCTGTTCAAGGCTCTGGTTGTTCAAACGTTAGCTTAAACACTGTTTAACGTAATATATTGTTTGAACAATACATTCAACAGGCCTGTCACTAAGAAATGTGTGCGTGATCGGTTGCACGATCGCGTACAGGGCTTGCGCGATCGAGTTTGTATCGGACAATTTATTT
>JAUKPT010001078.1:0-16523 GCA_032273505.1 Nanomia bijuga
TACTTACCTCCTAGTGATAACTTACCATCCACCACTTATGATAATGCGCCAATTATCACCAACCTATCAAGTGTACTTCGACAAATCCAACCCGATCACAGCTTAGAGGCTTCTATTCTTCAAGGAAGCTCTGATAATGTTACAAGCATTCCTCCGCAAGTGTCAAGTCAGCCCGTGAATCTCAACAACTCATATTCATATACAACAAGCCCGCGTAATAACACCTCTTCAGACAATAACACATCTTTATTGCTTAACGGTGTTTCTGAACCGCCTCAGAATCAATCAATATCAGCTGCTATAAAACCACCAAACCGCCATCAGAACTTTTCTTCAGCGCCTAATACATCTAATATCAACAGTTCATCATTGGTTGCAGCTCCCGTTTGGACTAATAAGTCTGCCTCTTTCCATTCCCCCTTTTCTACCCTTGTCCAGAACAAGTCAACTGACAACACATCGACATACCTTCCACAAACCGCAAGCAGTATTTCAGGTGAACCTCGTCAAAGCAATGAATATGCCTCGAATACAACTTTCCCAATTTACCCTAGTTTACAACTGCAGCCTAGTTCAGCAAATGTCTCAAATGTACCGATTTTAAACAATGCAAGTGCTCTTAATGGAGTACTACCGATATACCCCCCTGTCATTCCTTTACTGAATACAACTAATTCAAACGGAGTACCAGCTACGACCTTATACGGAGTACCACCCACACGCAATGCAACATCTTCAATCTATCCTTATGTTTTTCCTTTATTGAACACATCTTCTTCGAACAGAATACCGATTACGGCTTTAAACGGAGTATTACCCACAAACAATGGAACAGCTTCATCTGCATCAATTTATCCTGCTGTCATCCCTTTATTGAACATAAATAATTCATACGGACTACCATTTAACGAAGCACCATCTCTCACCAATGCAGCAGCATCAACTGCACCGAACTCTGTCAATAAGAACGAGCTCTTCAAATCCATCCTTGAGCAATACAAAGGTATCATCAATAGTGTTAACAACACCGACCTGAACACGTCTCTAAGCTCCAACGTCACTCAGGCCTTACACAAACTCAACGACCTCGTGACGTACTTCGACCAATCAAAATCCTCATACGAGTCACGTGTTGAGAAAACCACAACAGGATTGGCGCGAAGTATAACCAGTAAGAACGTGATCAGCCGATCAAAGGACGCTGGGAAGATTATTCTGCCGGAACCGGAGATGGTAAATGGAACGTTCAGAGATGTAATTATCCACGTGGATAAGGATTACAACGTGTCCTCACAATTCGCACAAAACGAGAAAGAGGTGAATGTCGGGAAGGAATCGTTAAAGATTACCCATAAGTCAACTGATAGCACAGATGGGGTGGGAAACGAACACGGAGCTGTGCTGACGAATGGAAATCTGAAAGTGAAACATGGAGAAGCTGAAAGTGAAGATGAATCTGGTAAAGAGTTTAAAGAGAAAAGAAAAAAGGAAATATTGTCAATAACAAAAGGTACATCAAAGATTAGTGGTGGCGATGAAAGCACAGCCCCACCTCTCACTCATGTCAAAAATGATGATAAGAAAGTTGTTGACGCAAAAGAGAGTCTTGAAGACATTACAAAGTACAGTGATAAGAAGAAGATCGAAGAAGAAGAGATGAAGGAGAAGAAGGAAGAAAAATTGTCCGGTAAGGAGAGTGATAAATCAACTGGGAAGGAGAGTGAGAAATCAAGTCGTAAATCGAGTGGTAAAAACAATGACAAGTTCTTCGAGGCGAATATGGAGACCAACAAGAACCTGAACGATGTCCCGCCTCGAATCGATCACGTGAAGAATGAACCTGCATTTGCTCCCCTGCAACAAGTTGACGACTCAATGCCGAAGCGAAACAGCAGCAGTACTTCAGTATGCGAGAAAGAGAGTCTAAAACCAGATGGTGTAAGAGATTGCCATGACAGCAATAACAACAAAGATGGTGGGAGTGAAAGCAACAAGTTTGTGGATAAAGAAGAATCAACGGGTGAGAGTAAACCTGCGGAGATTAGCGATGAAAAGAAAGAGAATGAAGCAATTAAGTTCGATAAAAGTGATGGTGATAGTGGGAAAGAACACAAATTTGATGATGCACTCCATGTAAGCAGTGGAGGGGCTTCAGAGAAGATTAAAAACGTTCGCAAGAATTCAACTGGTTGCAATAACTCGCTGCTGAATAAAAAGAAGAAATTCAATGATGATAGTAAGGGTGACAATAGTGGTGGTGGTGGAGGGAAATGTGTTTGTGAATGCGAAGACAAAAATAAGTTTAAAGAGGAGAAAGAGATCACGAAGAAGCTGAATGATTGTGAAAAAGTTAAACAACAAGATGAGAGCGATAAGAGCGATTGTCAACAGGAAGAAAAAGAAAAGAAAGTCGAGGAGGAGGAGGTTATTAAAAAGATTGAAAAGAAACCAAATGATTGCGATAAAGAAGAAGATAAGAAAAAGTTCAATGACGAGAAAGAAGATGAGAAAAAGTTTAATGATGAAAAAAATGGTTGTAATTGTGATTGTAAAGACGAGAAGAAAGTTGATGAAGTTAAAGAAGCTGCAAAAGAACCCGATGAAGGAAAGAAAAAGGTTGAAGAAGTCACCAAGCGACCAGAAAAACAGTTCAACAATAAAAATGATGGCAGCGGCTGCACGAATGAAAAGGAACTTGAAAAAGTAGAGGATGAAAAAGAGAAAGAAATAAAAAAGATCGTAGGCTGTAATGAAACGAGAACGATGGACGAGGATTTGAAGAAAATCACAAAAGAACCTGAAGAAGACAAAAAGATCAAAGAAGTTGCTAAGCAACCGAATAATGACTGCAAAAATGAAAAACAATTTAGTGATAAAAATGACTGCAATGACGAGAAGAAAATTGAAAAAGTTGAAGAAAAGGAAGAAAAGAAGATTGAAAAGGTGGCTGATAAACCAGACGATTGCGACAAAGAAAAGGTGGATGAAAAGAAGAAGAAATTCGATGATAAGGAAGGTGGTAAATGCGAAGATAAAGAGAAAAAGTTGGAAGATATAGGAGAACAGACCAAGCAAGCATTAGACGAGAAAGACAAAGATGGAGAAAAGAACATTAAAGGAGGCGGTGATGGAGGAAAGAAAGAAGGTGATAGAGAAGAAGATGAGGAAAAGAAGGTCGAAAAGGAAGAGAAAAAAGAAGGGGACGAAGAA
Source organism: Nanomia bijuga (assembly GCA_032273505.1). Lineage (NCBI taxonomy): Eukaryota > Metazoa > Cnidaria > Hydrozoa > Siphonophorae > Agalmatidae > Nanomia > Nanomia bijuga. The sequence continues at coordinate 3,211 of JAUKPT010001078.1, forward strand.
AAGAAGGTCAACGGGGATGAAGGGAAAGAGAAGAAAGAAGGAAAAAAGTTCGGTGAAGGACAAGATAAAGAGGTGAGTGGAGGTAAGAACATCGAGGGTGGAGAGAGTAAAGAAGACACTGTAAAACTCAGTGGAGGCAAGAAAATAGAAGGCATTAAAAAGCTTTCAGACACAGATTGTGAAATCAGTAAAATAGACGATGGAAGTCCAAACATGCAGAAAGCGAAGAAGAATACGACAGATTGTATAGGTGAAAAACAACAAGAAGAAGGGATGAAAGCGATGGTTAAAGAGGAAAATAAGGATGTATCGGCATCGAGTGAATCAGGAGCCGCAAACAAACAACAGAGTGATCAAGCCGCTGAAAATGAGGCTGCTGAAAAGACGAAAAACACAACATTGAAAGTTGAATATACTCTTCTACAGAGCGGGAACACTTCAGAACCACTAGACGCCCCACCCCCGTTAAGCGCCGTCCCACCCCCCTTAAGCGCCGTCCCTCCCCCGTTAACTGCTGCACCTCCCCCGTTAAGCGCCGCCCCACCCCTGTTAGGTACACATATCGAACATTACGATGCAGTTGACCAACAGACCGCAACGATCACGAAAGAGCAGATACATGACATTCTCGACGAACTACGAAGTATCAAAGAAATATTATTAATGAAAACACGGAACGATCCTGTCGAAGTGTCGTCCCTTCATAACGAGTTCCTCTCGGAAGACACGCCGAGTACTGACAATTACGCCGTGAATACAGTTGTTGCTACGAATGGAGATAATGTTGCGCCCGAACCGGAACAACAGCACGTAGAAAATCGGGCCAAATACCGAGAATTTAATAAACGAAAATATATGGCTTCAACACCAGAACAGTTACGTAAGATCTTTAATCATCTACAAGGAATTATTGAAAATGTAGCCACTCCCGAATCAGCTTCATTGTCACGTGCCAGTACAAGTAAAAAGACGAAAGCTGTTGCCGCACCTCTTAATAATGAGAGTGAGCTAAACAACATCTACGAAGAAGAGGATCAAGAAAATTTTCATGATGCTAATGAACCGAATAGTTTACAGACTAACTTTGCACCAAATAATGACGCACCAAATAATCCGTTATTGGACAAATATTTTCAAGATGTAGAGAATTCGACGGCTCCGAAAGACACCAATGGTGTGAAAAAACTTCATATCACGGGCATTAAAAACAGACCAATGGGGGTTGTGGCTGCAAAACGGGAAGACATTACAAAGAACGCGACTTCTTTCCCCCCTCCTCCTGTTGGTGGTTTAACAGGGACGAATTCCGATGCAAACTCCACCCAGGAGCTTCTAGACATTGTTGCATTGAACGAAGCTCTCTCCAAAATCCTCTCCGTGGTGAAGAGCAAGAAGAAAGGTTTCACTCCAAAACAAATCGGTCTCGTAAAATCAGTCCTCATGTCCATCAACGATCTGTACACTGAAATGCAAATGACGAATCCGGCGGAATCGGTAGAAGCAATGTTCGGCAAGTCCGGCAGTAACATCATGACGGACTTGTATAAAAGTATCGAAGGGATTGAACGCCCGAGCAAAAAAAACGTCAGCGGGGCGAAACGAAGCGAGGAACCGCCCCTCCCCTTTGATCTGAAGAAGAACCATTTATCGTCACGCTTGTTCCACGTTATTGATGACGTATCGAAGAACAGCCACGAGGATGTCGTTGGACTCATCTTCAAAGTCCTGGGTACGATCTCAAAGAAGAATGGGAACAATAGTGTTGGCCAATCAATTCAACGCTCGCTTAACGATCACGGGATCAAGTTAAACTTGACAGATGATGCAGGTGGCGAGAAGAACTCGAGTTTAGGCGCTGAATCACTTTCGTTTAACTCGTCCATGTCGAATGGGGAGCTGATGCACGGCCTTCAGTTGTTAGTATTATCTGATATCGCTAAGCAACTCACCTCTTTCGTGCATGAAGTAAGGCAAGGTGAATTCACAGAAATGAGTAAGAGAAATGTGTCTTCATCTAGAAATGAAACTTCCCCTTCACCATCCCCCAATATATCACCCTCCACCTCCTTGCCTACCCTTACCGAATCCTCACTCACTGCTTCATTCTCTATACCAACATCGCTGACTAAACCAGAAAATAAAGATTCCATAGAGAATCATACAAAAGCAAACGACCCAAATCTTAACAGCACAGCTATAAGTATAACTAACACTTCTAAAAGCAAGGAAGAGACAGAGATTAAACCAATTGCGCCGATTAAGAAAATTGATACAATTAAATTGAATTTAAGCGAACCCTTTAAGCCTATCGAACCAATTAAACCAATCACAATAGAAGGAAAAGGTATTGATTCAATTCAACCAATCAATCAGCCTGTTAAAGGGTATGGGTCGAGTGATATGAAACCATTGTACGGTCTAAAACCAATCGTAGGGGTCGGTGCCACGAAGAGGCCGAGTAGTGCGCATGACACAAAGAAGAAAATACACTTGGACGATAAAAAGATCAACTTTGTTTATGAAGATGTAAAACAACAAACAAAAAACAAGCCAGTAGCAAAATCAGACAGTCCGTTTGATATCAATCACATATTTAAGGGGTTCGCCAAGAATCACCAAATCACGAGTAAGAATACAAAACCAGTCAATCAGAATTTCATGCAAAACGTTATCATGACGAATACCCTTACAAGGAGCAAAGACGTCCCCCAGAGAGGACTTAAATTCATTAAAGGAAAGGTGCAACCAGCCAACGAGAAATTCAACAGCATCATTCAAAAACCACACATTGCTAACAACACGGGACTAAGACGCACCCAATCGTCTGCGAATTCCAAGATGGCGGCCTTCAAAGCAACGAAATCGAAAAAATTGCAACCTCTTGTTAACTTCTTGTTGAAGAACCGTCATGATATATCTCGGAAGAGGATCAATCAAGATATACTCAATTACTTATACAAGAAGAAGAAAAAAAACCCGGCCGTGCGCCCACCTGTAGTACAAACACCACTGAGTGGACGGGGGTTAGCATTTTCGTTTCACTATCCACGTCCGCTTGTGAATAGAAGGCAGTTTCGTGAGGTGAACTTGAATTTCTTGAAACAACAACAGCAGCAACGACAACAAATCCGTCAGATTCAACAACAACGTCGTCAGATTGACGGTGTAACAAACGACAATCGGTTTATTTTTATGTGACGGACGTGTACGTATAAGTACTGTTATTTCTTATGTTGAAAACTGTGACACTCTGACCAAGTGCCTCGATGAAACACACGTATTGGCCAATTATCCACCAATTATACAACTATTACTTATTGTACCAAAGAGTGGGACAAGGCAATTCTCACCGGGTCAAACATATCTTGAGAGAATTTCGCCCGGTCAAATTTTGAAAAAATAATTTTATCGGGTCAAATGAAAATTCTCACTGGGTCATATTGACAATTCAACTTTTTGAGTTGACCGGGAACCTAAAATTCTCTTAGGGGTTGTTCAAATAATACATAAAGCAAAATTCAGACCTTTGGACTAACCTAACTACCTTATGTAACGCTTAGGAAAAAGTATAGTTTTATATAGAAGCGTAACAAAATTCACTTGACCTTCCTACCTTAAAAACGTTACGTATTATTTGAACGACCCCCTATTTGCAACGAGTCTTTTTTCAATATTCCATCAGGGCAATTTGTTCGTTTGCACTTCTACCGGTCCAGGACAATTTTGTTGCATTTACACCGTGGTTATAAATGGTTTCAAGAGTCTTTGGAGTATTCCTCTCCGAGGTTTTCACCAGGTCGGGTTTGATCGGTTTCTGACTATTTATACATTTCTCTTGTTAATATGATATAAAACATGTTTAATGCTTTAATTTTGACGAAATAGTTTTAATAAATTTAAATGTCGTTTTTGGTTTCAACAAATTTAACTCTAGCCATGAATTGGCCTAACCAGTGTGCCGAGGTTTTCAAAAGGCGTGTAATTATAGGTGTGCAATTCACGATTTTTTGCAAATGATAACCAATATGTTATATTTATTTTGTTATATATGGCACTAATGACATATCACCATGACAACCTACCTAAATTTCGCAATTTCTAAAGATCCTTGAAGCATGAATAATGGTCTGTGTTGACAAAAATACTGAATAATCTGATTTTATTCATGCTGGATGAAAAATATGCAATATGATGTAATCCGATTACTTAGTCGGATGTTCATCCGACTATATACTCGGATTTCTTAGACTGGCAGTGGTATTCTGTAAATTTTTCGAGTAGTAAGATTTTTTCCTTTCCTTTAAGTATAAGTCTATGACTGCAGGCACGGCGCCTGGATTGTAGAATGCATTACACAACCATGAGAAATCAAAGGGATGGATCTCCCGAGGCAACGCTCGAACATCCGAGTACTCCCGGTGTTAGTCGTTTGGACAGAAAATACACACCTGCTTATTGTATGACAACCTTTTAATAGTTATAATGTTTTCTCAATTAATGGATAGGCGCGAGTTGAAAGCAGACTAAATCGTCAGTCACACCCTCTGCCCGCGCCCTGACAAAAAGTTGCAACGAAATAATCCTTTGAAAAATGATTGATCAAATATGGTTGACGATCGACACATGTATTAATATTAGATATTGAATTTTTCGTGTTACTTGTGGTGCCTTACTTTTTGATATATATATAATTCACGTGACATTTAAATAGTTGATTTCTTCCGGTTAGAAGTTGTTGTTTTTTTACAATTAGAATTTCCTCATTCTGTAACTATTGGAAAATATATATTTATTAAGATACTTTCAAAGAGTTACATTGGAACAATAGATTAAAGCACCCTTCCACACCCAGTCGGAGCAAGGCTAGTTGTTGCCATGGGAAAGGTTCGAAAAAGTTCGAACAAACGTTACACGCGGGTCCATACCATAGTATAAACCCCCTCCTGTTGGAAGGGGTTGAGAATTCTCCGAATTAGCTGAGGAGGTGGTTTATCGTCAAAAATATGTTTATATATATATTCCATAAGGTAGGAGAATATTTGTATTGCCCATATCATTTGTAAATAATGAACTCTAAGAAGGTTTTAGTTTCTTTCTACGTTACCTCTTCCTAACCTGAAACCGTTCTAGATCATCGCGTTATTCTATCATGTAGTAAAAAAATGAAGACCTGATTCATGCCTCTTCTGAGACTTTGGCGTGATAAAAAATGCTAACCCAAAGAGGGGGAGGGTTGAAGCATTCGTAGAGTAGGAGGAGTAATAAGAAGAATGGTTTGAATTTGAGGAGGGGGTTGGAACCCACCTATACACTATGCATACTATGTACACAATTTTATAGTATTTATAAACAACGCTTGTTTTACACAATGTCGAGAGGTCTGAAAAGCGAAGCTAAATGTTTTGTTTCCTATTTCTGTCTCTTTCAACCAGTCGACTTCGATTTGCATCAAATTGGCTTTTTCATTAAGCCTTTACGGTCTTCGCCTTTAGCCTATTTTTAGTTCGATCCCTGCTGTCTACTCTAACGGTTTTTTTTCATTTCTTGCTGCCAAAAACGACTAAAAGTCTATTCTATCAGTGATTTCATCTTTGCAGCAAGTTTTACAGAATTTATCTGAGGACTGTGTTGAATAGAGATTGATAACGCAGTTTTTTCCCAACTTAGCGTGTCAGTAATTGTAGTGATTGGCGCTATGATTTTTACAAATGGTTCAGTTCATATTGAGTAAAAAGATATCAAAACCGTATAACACAATGGGTAGTAATTGAAACCGTTTTAAGTAAAAAAGACTATTTCCAATTCAAAGATCCTTTTTAAGCACTCAAAGTTGAATTCAATGACGTTCTGCCAAAAAATAACGCATTTTACATAATCACAGCACTGCAGCAAGAATAGTAAATTGATTCGTGGATCCTCCAAATCAGATCAAATACCTTCCTCTTAAGATGAAATGCAATTTTTACATTGACTCTTTTTACATTTTCTATTGTCATGACAACACGCACGCGAACTACTCCCCCCTACCCGGTTTAGAAATTGTCACCACTTTATGGCTAATTGAATGTATTAATTGGTTGGAAATTACATCACCAGATTATGATTGGTCCATGTAGAAATGTTTTCTCCATTTTGGATATTAACAGAACATCAAATTGTAACTTTCTGATGCTGTAATATCTAACCAATCAAACTCATGTACCTAAAGCTCTTGTACTATATTTGGATCCACGAAGCGCCTTTATAGCGATGTGTACCGTCATAACGCTCAATTCACAAAAACGATCAGGTTTTTGATGGTGCATTTTAAAAATGCGCACTTATTCAAGTTCCCGCGCGTGTATGATTTGTCATGACAACTGAAAACTGTAAACAAAACAAATGTAAACATTGTAAATTTCATCTTGTATTTCAGGTATTCGATCTGCAACATTCTCCGGAAACATCCGACACATCCGACACGTCAATACCGATTGTCGCCGACGACACGACGTCAAACTTTGAAAATGACGGAACTTTACCAGCCGACATTGTTGGAAAATCTGGCAACAAAAAAGAGCAAATCAATTTATCGATGCTAGATAAAATCGATGCGAGGAAAACTAAATTATTGTTTGAGAAATTCCTCAGAGAGAATGTAAACTCTCAAGAAAATGCTGGAATAACAACCATAGCAGGAGGTGGGGTACCAACTGATAGGCTTTATCACAACGTCGGGAAACAGGAGCATGGTAAAAAGAAAATTACGGGTATCACGGGTGAGGGTGTTTTGAGTAATAGCTTTTATCACAGCGTTGGTAAGCCGAGCCATGTAAAAAAGAAAAAGATAACAAGTATTACAGATGAGGCGGTTTTGAGTGATAGCTTCTATCAGAACAAGGAGAATTACGAAAAGAAAAAACTCGATGAAAGTTCTTTGACGGATGGTTATTATCCAGGTAATTTTGACCACGCGAAGAAACAGGAGACAGCGAAGATCAGAGACAGCAACACGTATGACATCAACAGCATAGACGATGAAACGCGGCAACTATTTGGGAAATTCCTGCAACATAATCTCGCAGAGTTTGCTAAAAACCAACAACAGCAACAGAAGACAAGTTCAGATCCATCAACAGCCGCGCAAATGGAGACTGAGAACGATTTGAAGATTGGGAACGAGTTAAGTAACTTCGATGAGCAGAATATTGCAAAATGGGCCGATAAAATGGACTACGATAAGACAAATAACAATATGTTGCTGAAAATATTACAGCCAACCGTGAAACAAGGGACTCGAAAACTCGAAAACAACGTCATGGTCAACCATGACGGAGAGTCTGACCGCAAATACCATAGAAACCAGCAGCAAATCAAACAGGGCGGGGGTCCATCAAATAGCGCGTCTGATCTTTTGCGTCCGGATAATGACGGTGATTGTTTTGAAGGTTTGGACATTCAAGAGAAAGCGACTAAAATGTGTGTCATTCAGGTGGATAAGGTTGGCACGATGAACTTTAACAACTCAACACGCCAACAACAGAGTAATGTGGTGAAAAACGAAAGCAGTAATAGCAGCAGTAGTAGTGACGCCGCACCGGTTCCACCGAGCGATGAACCGGCACCATTGGTATCCCCTCAATCTTTCAAGATTAAAGGAAAAGAGAATGTGTATGCGATCAATATCAGTCATAGCACGCCCGAAGGAGATGATTTTATGACCATAAGCTATCACATGCATCCAGGTAGCGGTCGTGATAAGGTTCAATCAGAGCTCTTGAATCAATCGTCAAACACAAACCTCGGAAATATACTCAGCAATGCTATATTAAACTCATTTGCTCCGAAACTTAGACCTGGAGGTAATAACGAAACGAGTGCAAACGCACAGGATCAGAAAGCCGATGGTGAAAAAATACCTGAAGAAACGAAGATAGCAGTTAGTTCTAATACATCTGCAGAGAAAACAAAAGCTAAAAATATTGAGGAGAAGGTTGACCAGTCTGCAATCACAGACACACCAGCACCCTCTAAAAGCACCAAAATCAAAGACGAATCACCACTCACACCCCCTACAAGCAGCAATGAAGAAAATAAAGCATTTATCGATGATGCAAAGATATCAAAGGCACAAAAAGATGTCGAAGATATACAACAGAAAATTGTGAAAAGCAAATCTGATGATTTATCTCCGACAGGACTTCTCAGTTTGTTCAAAGTGAATCTGTCGAAGATCAAGAATGACCTTCAAGAGAAAGAAGGAATGGAGAAGAACAAGACAGAGGAAAAGACTGGGGCCACCCCAGTGCAAGTGGAACAAGTAAAGGAAGAAAAAAAGTTGAAAAATGGAAACGTGTTGGATGTTAAAGAAGAAGGGACGGAAAGATTGGAAAAGGTCATGGAGGTAGTGGAAAAAACGAAAGAGATGCTTAAAAAAGAAGGGAAAAAAGAAGAAAAGAAAAAAGAGGAAGCGAAGAAGATGGATGGAGAAACAAAGAAAGGCGGTTCTGATGAAGTTGAAGAAATGAAAGTTACTGTGAACGTTGAGACAAAAAATGGCGAAGCACCAAATGTTGAGGGTAAACAAGATGATCCGGTGACAGTAGATTCAAAGAAAGACGATTCAAAGAAAGATTCAAATAAAAAAGATGATTCAAATAAAGAAAGTAAGAAGATTGATAAAGTTTTGAGAATTGAAGATAAAGATCTTCTAGGAAAATATGTTGGACCTCCGAAAGTCGAGGGTAAACCAGATGATATATTAAGGGCTCACAGTGAAGATGTTTTAGAAGGCGCTGAACCTCCGAAGGTTGAGGCTAAACAAGACGATATTTTATCTCCTAAGGTTGAGGGTAAACCAGATGATATCTTAAAGGTTCACGATGCAGATATTTTAGAGAAAGATGTCGGACCTCTAAAAGTTGAGGCAAAACCAGATGATCTCTTAAGGGTTCATGAAGAAGATGTTTTGGGGAAAGGCACTGAACTTCCAAAGGTTGAGGGTAAACCAGATGATATCTCAAGCGTTCACGATAAAGATGTTTTAGAAAGCGCTGAACCTCCAAAGGTTGAGGGTAAACCAGATGATATCTTACCTCCAAAAGTTGAGGGTAAACCAGATGATATCGTGAACGTTAGCAAGAAGATTGAGAAGGTTTTGAGAATTGAAGATAAAGATCTTTTAGGGAAAGTGGAAGCTAAACCAGATGATGTCTTGAGGGTTCACAATGCAGATGTTTTAGGCAAAGACGTTGGACCTCCACAAGTGGAAGCAAAAGAAGATGATGATTTTGTGATAGTGGATGAGGCTAAAAAGAATGAATCAAAACAAGATGAAACAAAAAAACAACAAAAAGGGAAAGACATGAATAAAATTGAGAACGTTCTACAAGCTAAACCAAATGATATTTTAGACAAAGATGGCGAACCTCCACAAATCGAGGCTAAACAAGACGATGTGTTGAAGGTTGAAGAGAAAGATATTTTATCCCTACAGCAGGCAGCAAAAGGAGGGTTGGGTGTTGGTGGTGACAGCACTCACTCGGTCGAAAATGTGACTGCATTCATGTCTGGCCGGATTGGGGGGAAGCCATTGCAGTTCAATAAGGCTAAAACGAACTCGACGCAAGGAGGTGTTAAAGTTGATGCAAAACTTGAGAAGATTCATAATAGTCTTGAAGAAAAAGAAGTTGGAGTAAAACAGGTTAAAAAAAATAAAGACAAAGTTATGTCTATATTACCGCCTGTTGAAGCAAAAACCGATGACGCAGGGCTGGCTAACACGTTTACAGCCTCGTCGGCATTAAAATCCGACAATAAAGTGGCGGCAAAAGAAACGCCGAAACCTGAAAACAGCACGAGTATAGTCAATATAGGCATTCACCTAAATGAACACAAAAACAATAACAAGAACCCACAAGACGCGTTGACAAGCAAACTGAGAGGTTCGAGCACGAATTTAACACGGATTAATATTTCCACCATACATGATAATGGTGTCGATGGTGTAGAAGGGGGTAAGAAAAACAAGGTTGATTTGACCCCAACGAGCCCCGTGAAGCGGCTCAACACCTTCTTGAACATTCTCTCTCTTAACGACGCGCTCTCGAAGATGATTCAGATCGAGAAGAAAAACCATCACACCTTCCACCCTGAATCGATGGCCCTCATGAAGTCAATGCTCACAGCCATGAACGAGTTCTACTCCGATTTCCAAAACAAGCAATCAGCAAACGTGTCTCTTGCGCGACTCGTCCAAGACTTTCGGCAACAGGATAACAAAGGGAATCATTCGTCCAAAAAAAATGCTGATTTAGCAAAAAAATTCGTGTCGAATGACGAGTTGTTGCTGAACTTGACGAGTGCTGGTAAAGCGAGTAACATTTCATTGAACGAAGCCCTTGCAGAACTGGGGTCCGAGTTCACCCAAAGTCTCCCAGCTATTGCAACAGTTCCCGCTGGATCTGACCATCCTCCCCATAAGTTGAAGATGGCGGGCTTGTTTCAGAAGAATAAAGCGCTTGACGCCAACAAGAAGAACGAATTGATTAAAACGCATCACAAGCATCACAACAAAACAATGAAACATTCGAACGCTCTCAGAATGTTGGAGAACGCTTCGAAAACGCTGAAAAACGATTTGATGGGGATGAGGGATGGGCAGGTATCAAACGGGACACATATGTTCTTCTCGAACTCAACACTAAACGGGCAGGTGAAGGTGAAACTCAACGATGACAAGGCCGTGGGGGCGGCTGAGTTTCTCAACACGCTGTTCACTTCCATCTCGAAAGATAATAATGCGGACCAGATCGATGCGCTTGTCAATACAGTGGCTTCGTCCATGTCCAAGTTTTATAATGATGGTAGCAAAACAAAGACTGATAAATTCTATGAGAGACAATAAGAAAATACTTTTCCATCAATTATGGCATTATTTAGACTTAAAATACTTTATATGTTCGCAGAGCAAAAATAAAACAATACCCGTGGTACCCGTGATTCCCACTATCTCTACCAAACCCCGCTAAACCCCACCAGACCCGACAACAGGCACGGCGCTACCGATTAAAAAGTGAGGGGGCTGAGACATATTTTAAAAACGATGGTGCATGGCATAATTTTTCCTAATAGGAAAAATAATCTTTGGTTTTAAAAAAGTGAGGGGGCTATAGCCCCCCTAGCCCCCCCGGTGGCGCCGTGCCTGAAAGTACTAGAACCTACGGCGAAATCGATTGTCAGTGGCGGATCTGGTTCTTTTTTCTGACTATCTTCAAAAATGATTTCACTCAATATTGGTCAGATTTCAGGACTTCTTTACGTTTTGTTATCTTAATTTTATTCATAAATGAAATATTTTCTGTAAAATGAGTGTATTTCTGAATACGCTGAATACACTACTCCAGATCCGCAACTGATGACACTTTGGAATGAAGAAACAAGACAGGTCAATGACCTTTTTAGGTCCTTAGGCCTTTTTTTACTGCCGCAGGTCAAAGATTATGTAATCTTGACACCCCATACATAAAAAACTTGTCAATGCAAATTAAGGCGTGAATGTTTAAGCAAGTGAGGTTCGACAACATCTATTATGCAAAGCTAGGCGGAGAGGTTAGTCCAAGATTTCATACAATCCGGAAATAAAGGCGGCAAAAAACATGAATCCTTAGAGGCAAAATACCAGAGAATTAGGCAGGAAATATTCTTAAGATTCACTAAAAAAGGTATGGCCAAATCAAGGTAAAAATATCCAATTCAAACTATTAAGGCTGTTTCAAGGTCAGATCGTAGGTCAAGTCCTATACCATAGACTGATAAGATAAATGTACTTTCCCTAGGGAATATCTTTCGTCTCCATTTTGTCACGTTGTTTCGAAAGAAAGTAATATGAAAGCATCGACGGGAATATACCGATCATTTTGACGTACTTAGCAGGCTTCCTTAAAAAAAAAAGATTTATGCATGAAGACCTTGAACATGCCTAGAGGCAGTGTTCGGCAATTTTCTTTTCTTCTTGCAAGCGCAGAATATTCTTGTAGCATAGACAATTTTTATCTGAGTCAAATTTTTACTCAAACAAAGTTGGACAAATGTCAAATGGACAAATGTCAATAATAGAATCGTTTCACTTTAAGTTTTTAGTAAGAATCTTATGGATTATGATCTTTTTTATTTCTTCATTTAATTTTTTCTATGGATTGGCTCGACCTTCTCGCAAAGGCCAGGATCTTCTTGCAAGCGCGCGCTGCCACGCTGCCAGAAGTTGCCGAGCCCTGAGACCAAGAATAAACATCCAGGTTGAGTTTAAAAGATATGGAAACCATGGAAACCAGTGCCCGGCAAAATAATTTTCTTGCTGATTCAGGATCGGTTATGTTGATTCAGGATCGGTTATGCTGGTTACGGAAAAGATTTTTGCAGGAAGTACTAGCGCGAAACCGACAACAGCTAATACTGTAACTCAACCTCCCTCCATATAGCAGTACAACTAAAAAAATAAGAAAAATGAACATTTCGAATCGTCTACAATCGGAATGCATGTTTTCAAATCAAACCGAGATGAGATAAGATGAACCGCTCTTTACGCACCCGCTGGTGTGATCAATTCAAGAAGAACTTTCCCATTTGAGGTCTCGATTGGTCAACCCCCCCTAAAAAATTCATCAAATATTTCTTCATCATCAGTTTCTTTTATATTTCTTTTATATTTTTTTTGGAGAAATTTAAAAATTAGTTTTTGTAGCACGTGGGTAAGGTATGATGCACATGTCACAGAGACCACGTATTGTAAGGGTCTATGCACACTAGTTATTAATTATTCATGAGAGTATGAGAATGCGCTCACAATAGATCTTTGACGAGCTGGCAGATAAAGAAAATAATACGTAAACAAACAAACTATTATACAAGTCGAGACATATTGTACCATATGTGATCAGTTTGAATTTTATCAGACAAGCTAATTTTAGAATCATGAAATATCTCTGATCTTTTTAGCTTATATTTCTATGTTTTATATCTCTATCGAAATAGGACCAGATGTGTGTCTTATACGATGGCGTTGTGTAACATAGCACGTCTGGCACGCGAAGTTGTTGCCATTGCAACGTATAGACGAAGCAAGTTGGTTTTACATTTTTGACACTTTTGAATCTTTTTGATACTTTTTAAGAAATAAGGAAAAAATGAATTGATTGTCTGAAGCGTGTTTCTAAAACCCCTAACACCAACATGTGCTTACCCTTTGTAGCGTAAACACAGTGGCGGATCTGGCCCAATTTCTGAGTGTCATCAAAAGTGATATTTACCTCAAGCTGTGGCAAATTTTGAAAATT
>JAUKPT010001079.1:0-16518 GCA_032273505.1 Nanomia bijuga
TCTTTGTAAATCGGTGTTAGTAATAAAATCAGTAGTAACATCAGCTGAAGTTGATTTTTTTGGAGGCATATTGATGACGAGATGTTAATGGCCTTCTTATATTAACTTAACATCATATTTGTTGCGCTTAGAACATGACCTTCCTCTACGGCGTATAAGCGGGTAAGATGTATCATCAACAACAGATGGTGAGGGTTTAAGCACCGAACCTTGAGGGACTCAATTATTATTACCCAATCAGAAGATTGTCTAATCAAAACTACGCATTGATGACGGTCAGTCAATTAGTTTTGCAACATGGAAAGAAGTTTCCCATTCCATTCTATTTCAGTTTAAAGATAAGACCATCTTGCCGCACCTTATCAAAAGCCTTAGACATATCAGGGTAAACAGATCTTATCCCAAGACAGTTCTTATCATCAAAGGCCTTGTGAATATCATTAGTAAGTGAGAGCAACTGGTCGGTTCAAGAGTCACCGGGACAAATAAATGACTGTGCCATGATGTGATAGTCAAATTGAATTGATGTGGCATACTAAACTAGCATTTCTTTATGAGAGCAAAATTGACTACCCATTTTCCTTCATATGGGATGGGTTTACTTAACAGACATAAGTCTATTGATGTAATTTAGCCTTATATCAGCTGTAATTCTTGCTAACTTAGAATAGAATCAATTGTTGGTACAACTGGGAACCAAAGTTCCTACAGTATCTAGCATGGAGAATCTAAGTATGTAACTGCTTAACAATGCATTCATCAGTGACAAAAAATGTATGATCTAAATATTGTTAGCATTTCAAAAATGATGTAGTTTTCAACCAATCAAAAGATGGGGTAAGATACTTCATAACATAGAACTAGGATGGAAAATGCAAAAATATACTATAAAATTGAAATTGGAAGAATTACATAGACTAGTTTTACAAGAATCTGATGATTCATAAAGATGAAATAAATGTATACTTCTCTCAACGAACATCTTTTTAAATATAGGCTAGACATTACTAAAAATATCTTAAATACTTACTGGATGTCTTAACGAAAAAAAACACACACTTTAATTTGAAATTCTTTAAAATAGCAGTAAAATTTCACTTTATACGTCTACATGCTCATATTAACAAATTAAAAAAATGAAAAACATATGAAATTAAATTCAACCTTTTTTTTCAATAGTGTATAATATATTTTAATTATTTGTTGATAAAAGTCAAGGCATATGTTTTGCGTAGAACACAAAGTTGCGAAAGCATTTGACTAATTAAAGAAAGTAGCAGTAACTTTAGAATGTTAATAATAAATGGAGAGTGAGAAAAAAAGATAAACATTAATCGGCATTGATCAGCAGAGAGCATATTTTAGAAGGATGAAACAAATAATCCATCGTACGCTAGAGTCATTATTATAAAAACAAGAAAGGCCATTTCAAAATGGTACTTCCTAAAGATGCAAAATCACAAACGAAAGTACTGGAGCAAGCTAGGTAGTTTTTGTTTCACTCAAATATGATTTTAAGTAGTCATGTAATACAGGAAGAGGTATAAAGCACGTGAGAGTATGAGAAGCTCATTGTTTAGATGTTAAAGAAGTTTTAAATAAAAAAACTAGTGTTATGTAAACCAACGCCACTTGCTATAGCGCAAATATAAAGTAATTTTGTGAATGGTGAAAATGCTATATTTTGGTTCAAATTTCAGTCCAGAATACACAGTCTGCAAATGAAAGTCATTCCACTTACTTCAAAATAAAATTTTATGAAAAAATTATATGGTTATATGAAAAAAGGGTAAATGTAATAGGAAGAGGGTATTCGCTGGGTCACCCTAGTTCTAAATACCATTAACATTAACAACCATGTAAAAGAACAAATCAGAAAAAAATTGATAGTATTTTATTAACTGATCTTTTTTGTATTTTTGTTCTCTCGCTATGGTCTACTCTTGGGAAATAAGATTAAAATAATAAGTAAATGAGCAAGAGGAAAAAGAAGAAAACATTCTCGCAAAACTCATCATTAAGCAAATAGCTTATCCATTATTAGAAATGTGCCAAAAAATTCAAAAAGTAGTCTTACTCAAATGGACAATTTTCTCCTCTCGCTATCTCTTTAGTTGCAGATTAACTTTATTATTCCCTCATCTACAGCACACAAATTTCGAACAGAGAAGATTCTGATGCAAAATTCTTAGTGTGTAACAAACCATAGCTCACAGCACAAGACTGTGAAATATTTTTATAGAACAACAATTCCCTTTTAAGAAAAAAACAACAACATTCATCTTCAATATCAACTATACACAGATATCTGTAAAACAAGGTCATTTATTACTGAAAAAACAAACTATTTGACTTGGAATTTCGTTCTATGACCCCAAACTAACATATGCCATACACTCCACATTACTTTTTTTTGAAAAACAAAAACATATCATGGAGAAAAGAAGTAATAATTGATAAAAAAGAATGAAATAATATTCTAACATAGTATTTTTTCTTTGGGAAGAATCGTGTTTCGAAGTTTGATTACACATTATATAAACATGAACGTACTTATATTCTTTCATCTACCTCAACTTGTCATCCTTGACCAATGTTTGAAACAATATAAGAAAATTGAAAGGTTTCTGCTTATCTTATGACCTTAAAATAATCTATAGTGCAGTACCGAGGTTATGTCACATAGAACCATAGTACAGATAAGTCCTTGTCCTTCAGTCCTAAATTTACAAATACCAATAAGGCTCGTAAAAAGTTGGCACAAATCCATACATAGAATCAATCAAGGTTAAGAGGCAATACATTTTCTGTTATTTCAAAACAAGGATGTCTTTAAAGCCCTTTTCAATAAGCTACCATCTTGCTAAATTGGTTGCAAATTTCTTGATCAAGAATTTGATCGGTTATTCAGAAACATGAACCAATCAAGTTCATGACGATGTAATGCTTTACAAGTTGCGACTACTCTTTCTTCTCCATCTAAAGTCTTTTTCTCCATTCAAAGTGCATGATTAGACATTAGTCTGATTTCAATAGAATCAGTTGAATTTGGGAAATCACTTTTATGAGTTGTAATGGTACCAGCCCCCTCTTTTAAGGAGGGACCTACAATTTTCTGGCCAAAAGAAATTGGGGTCACCAGTTAAAAAATTCCAGAAAGAAAAATATGGGTTCTGCGATTTTGGGGAAGAAATAGGCTCCAGCAGCTCAGCAATTAATTTTCTTCAACCATGGCAAAGATATTCAGTAAGACATTTGAACATTCTCCATTCTTGAGCATTTTGATTCTGAAATTTAAAATTCTCAAAGTGAACATAATGCATAAGAAGCTTAGTTAAGATTAGAAACTAATTTTGTAACTCAACTACAGTTGACTCTCTTTAATTAGAATCTCAAGGGGGGGATTTTATTCGAATTTCCAGGTTTAATTCGAATTATACTGAGAAATCGGTGTGTTTGGTAAATTGCCAAAAACTGAAAAGGTTAAAATAAGAACGAAAACGTTGATTTTTTGCCATTTTCTCGTTTTGCTTTAACCCAGATTTTTTACATATGACATGTATTTGCCAAAAGTCAAAACATTTACACAAAAATTCAAAATTCGAAGAACATTGGAACTTTTTAGCGGCTTCTTTGCACTATGAAATTACAGAGAGAAATCTGTTTAAGGGACCTACAATTCGTTTATATTAAAGAGGTTTTCGAATCACAGAGATTGGATTGTATGAAGAAAATAATAAGGGTTTCTTAAGGAAAATAGACGGTGACTTCGGTGAATTCGTTCGAATTTTAGAAATATTCGAATAGTAGAGATTCGAATTAGAGAGTCAACTGTATTTATCAAAAATTAGGGGAAGAAATAAAGTCTGTTAAGGAGGTAAATTGACTGTTTCGAAAAACCTATTTTTTAATTGAGGCATTTTCAACAGTTTTAATCTATCCAGGGTTTTTGGGGTGGTCGATATGAGTCACAAAAGTCACTTTTAATGCAAAATTTTTCTTACAGGGGCAAGCTATGAGCCATTTTTTAGCATTTTAGTGTTTTTGTAATTTTTCTATTTTTTCTTCCTGTTGTTTCTATACTGATTTTCACATAATTAGTCCACATCATAACTGCTTAAAGAAGGTCTCTCGGTTAAATGGCCATGATTCGAGGGTTCTAGGGGTCAGTACAGAGCTTCGAATTTGCCCAAAATAACCCTAAAGTTCATGACTTGAAAATTACATTTATGAACTCAAAAAAAATCAAACATGGCAGGGGCTTCAGTAAAGATTCATGTTATTAAGCCCAAATAACAATTTAATAGTATTAGAGCATAAAGGTTGTTATTAGACTCATACAGGAGATTGAAATTAACATTCCAGAGAAGTGAAAAATAGTATTTTTGTCATTTTGTCATACATTTACCTATTAAATAAATGCTATTTTATGACCCTATTGGGGTTGAAATGAGTGCATACTTCGCTCAAAGAAATCAAGAAGTCTTTTAATGGTTCCCAGGGCAGTCAAGAAGCCAATTATTAGCATTTTTATTGCTGAATAATATTCACAATTTTTTTCTTGGTGAGAAATCTCGAATTGGTAATTAGCAATTTTTAGCTCTATCTTTACCCCTAGAAGTTAAAATTGCTACAAAAATATATAAGGAAGGTGAAAGGTTGGTGTCTAATTGATCTAGTCTTACAAATAACTATTGGCCTTGAAAATGAGTCAAACTGCTAACAACTGCTAATTTAGCATTGGTGCTGATATTGAGCTCTTTTTAAGCCCCAAATAACCTCCAAAAAGGATTAAAATAATACTTCTGAGAAAAGTGGTAAGTTTAGATCATATCTGGATAAAATTCTTATTATACTGATTCGTGTATTTAAGAAGGCAAGATAGATGGTAAAATGACTCATTACTAGAGACATCTCCTTGACTTAGCTTTTGTAAAACATTGTCATGATTAATGAGAGCTGCAATTCTTTTCCATTAACCAGTAATTATATAAAAGTGGACAGGATTTGGACGTTGTTTTGCACCTAGTTGACCAGCAGCATGAAGTTCGTTTTCATAATCGTATTTTGTGCACCAACAGCATTGAAACATGTTTGGTTGTTCAATTTCATCTTCAGTTGAAAGACCACTTCGTTTCTCAGGGATCTGTTCGTTTTCCTCGTCTTTTTGCATCAACTTATCTCACTTTCTTGTAATTGATTCTTCTATTCTCTGTAACTTGCTGTTACTATAATTAGATTGACATCAATTGTGATACTTTGCATTGTTTGACCTTAGAACTGTTAACAATAATTTATTGTCTTCAGCGATTCGATGATAATCAAATTTGAGGCGTCCTAAATCATTGAATTTTGGTATATTTATAGCAAGTGTCACAAGAGCATCATTGCTTGATCGCAGAGGATCTTTTTTCGTTCTTTTGCAAATAAAAATTAATGACCAATCAGTCATTTTATATTACTTAACATACCAAAAAATAGTAATTATCACCAATAAATATATCTTTTACATAATTACCGCTTGATTTATTCTAATTGATTCTAACTGTTACGAAGGAAAATTGCAAGACTAATATAAAGAGAGGCATTTAGGCAATCCTTGATCTTAGTGAGTAATTTGAGGTATTAAACATGCTTCTACGATTAGTAGTTCTTGATATGCAATTTTCGGCTAATTAGTCTCTCATTAGCACTCATTAGCATTAATTTGAAGCCTTTCCTGAACATTTTGGAAAAGTGTAACTAAATAAGTTTAAAATCATTTTTGTGAGTTGTTTGATGTATTAAACATGCTTCTACAATTAGTAATTCTTGATATGCAACTTACGGCTAATTAGTCTCTCATTAGCACTGATTAGAATTAATTTGAAGCCTTTCCTTAACCTTTTGGAAAAGTGTAACTAAATAATAAATTTAAAATCATTTTTGTGAATTGTTTGATGTATTAAACATGCTTCTACGATTAGTAGTTCTTGATATAATTTTTTTAGCTTATTAGTGATTTAATTGATATGATTAACTTTAATAATCAGAATCAGAATCAGAATCAGAATCAAGTCAGTAAAAGTCAGTAATTTATTTATGTGCCGAAGCTGATATTTAAATCGTGCATTTTTACATGAATGGAAAGTAGGGTGTTTACTGTTTGTTTACAAAGATAATAATGGTAGTATTGAATGGAAAGAGATATGTTGGGGACAAAACAAAACTAAAAGCGAGAACAACAAAAATTGAAAATGAAGACACGATGATACTGAAATGATGGCCATGTATATGCGTGTTTACATCGAATCAAAACATAGTCATATGAACCGAACTCGGTTCATATGACTATGATCAAAACAAAATCAAAATAATATTATGTAAATCTTTATAAAGATAGCGATGGTGGTGAATGTTAAACGACAACGAGATAGACAGATAATTTTAAACCGTTGCGAAAAAAGTTGTTATTATTTATCATCTGATGAATATGAGGAAGATGAAATAAAAATATTGTTTAATATAATGGAGATGAAAATTATATGCGACACAAGTTATGGATGATGAAAATTTAATATGTTTACTCTGGTCTGATTTTGGTATTCGTGATGAACACGTACAAGAATATAGGATACATAGCAGAGAATGAAGTTGTTGTACATATGGGTAATGATTTGTTGAGGACGAAGTTAGAATTATGAGCAAAATGAAACAATTAAATAACACTGGTTTCTTGATAGTAAATGCAGGTTTTCATTTTGCAAAGTATTTTGGAAATGGTTCCAAGTTCTTGCTGCCTGACCTAATATTGAGTGAATACCAAATTCACTTGTCCTGCCTGGTGGAATCTTGACACATTGTTTTGTTGAGTTTCTTATATTATAGCTTATATAATCACTGATGAGCTTAAGTCTGCCTTGCAGAGGTATTTTTGATAAGACTGTCATGCACATACAGAAAATTATCCAAAATCATTTGATCATTTATTTTTAGAATATTGGAGATTCTATATTCTATTGTTCGGTTGTCACAGAAGTTAATTATTCGAATAGCTTTGTTTTGGATTGTTGTTATACATGGTGATGATAGTTTGTTCTCACTAGATGAAGACATAGTTAAAGTGTATCAAAAAAGTTCAATTAATTTGAAAATTATCTAGCTTAACAGCAATCAAAACTTGCTTACAGTGAGAGCATGATGTCTCGAGGATGTCTCAATAATGTATCGATGATGTTCAGGTTTTGGTTACAATCAGTTACATATGGAAGGTCAAAGTATGTATTTAACTCTAATTATTTCGTTACACATATCGAAAAAATCAGGCATAGATATGAAGAATTTAGAAACTAAACGTGCTACTGTGGAAGGAGGGGTGATTAAATGAATGCCTTTTTCTGTTACTGTTGGTACCAATTTGTTAAAAGGTTACATAACATGAAGATAGGTATCCAGTTACAATGTCACGTTTTGTCACACTGCTATACCTTTTTTTACATACTTCAGTTGACTTTTTAATTCTATATGAATTGACATTGTCTTCATTGATAATACAAGGCTGTCTGCGAAAACATTAACAAAGAATCCATTTCCTTTTTTTAAATCTTTCTGTTTCATAACAAATACTTTGCCATGGTATTTAGTTAATGGTAATTCAGAGACAATGGTAGTAATAATTATCTGTTTTCTAAGAACTCAGATTTTTTTTTTTACATGTCAGTACCTCTCCACCTAATTGTGCATCTTTTTAATGTTATGACACTGATAAAATTGAATTCTGATTGAGCTTTATATCTATTTCAGCACCAGATCATAATATATTCAAACGATCACTACATATGGTTCTATCACAATATACAATAAAGGGTCAAATGCTTACACAATGAACAAGTGGCGCAGGCTACGTTATACTTATTTACCAACAAAATACCAAGAACCAAAGTATCTAAAACTATCTAATAAAGTCAAAAAAGCCATAATCCTGGCATTATTTAACTTCAGAACAATTTTGTGTTTAGCCCAGTTATTGTCTATTTACTATGATGATAACGAATGTTTACCATGATACTCGCAACTTTTACAAATATGCATTAGTGGCATGTGACATCATATGATACTCTAGACACGCTTTTTTTCGATTTTTTATTTTTTCTCAAATAAAACCTTATGATACTGGAGATAAACCATAGTCAAGGGGAACCTTGTTTTGTGTGCCACACATTTTGCTGAAATGTGGTCTCTAGGGTCTGATTTGAGGCATGAAGATGGCATGAAAAAATAATTGAAAAGCAATTTTGATACCGATCATTTTTTAGGAAAGGACTGGCACCTACAAGAAAATGCATTTCAGCCAAAATATTTGTGTCGCATTCAAAAAAGGGTCCACAGGCATATTCTAGATCACCACCACCCAATCCCAATTAATCATTTTATCATTGATCATTAATCATGGTATGACAGACTTATATGCATTTATCTATTTTACCTTAAATCAACATCAGCTCCATGCGTTGCAAGAAGATTAACAGCACTTTGGTGCCCTCGTTTAACTGCATGAGAAATACTTGTTCTTCCAGTGTGATCTTGCATATTAATACAAGCCCCATTCTATATAATAATGATCAATAAAATGATAAATAAAAAAGAATAGCAAGAATTAAGGAAAATATGTTTATACTATATCTTCAATAAATATCTCATAACAATCAAATATAGATAGTGTGATAATATTGAAAACATCAATTCCTATAAAAACTCCACCAAAAAATACAAAGTTATAAAAATCAATGAAATCAGTAAAAGAACCTTAAGTATGAATAGAATTTAACTTGAGAAATATTTCTTTAAATTTATTAGTGAATAACTAGACTTATTCAAGTAGCAACTTCTCGCCTTTTGCTTCCCTCTCCCCCCCCCCACACTCACACAAAAAATGTTAACACACTTGAATAATCTGAATTCTTATGGAATTTAACCCTATCTGACCGGGGGGGATGCTCCTGGTTATTACTGAAAAAAATGCCTTGGAACGAGGTAAAAAAAAAGCAAATTTATAGGAAGTTTAGGCAAAGTCTTTTGTCATCCTCCCCAGCCCCTCTTACACCCCAAAAATTATTACATAAACAGACCACAAGTTTGCAGAAGCTCCTGGAACAACCCCCTTCGTTATTACTGAAAAAATTGCCTTGAAACTAGGTAAAAAAAAAGCAAATTTCTAGGAAGTTTAGGCAAAAACTTTTGCCATCCTCCCCAGCCCCTCCTACACCCCCAATATTATTACATAGACTGACCACAAGTTTGCAGAAGCTTGTGAAGCTTGTGGTCAGTAACAAAAAATAAGTATTAAAATATTTTATCATCAAACTCGCGATTTTTCGTCAAAAACCTCTAAAAATGCCTTGGTCAGATAGGTTTAAGAGCCATAGGGGCCAACTTTATATGATTTTAGTAATGTTTGAAACCAGGAGAGAATGTATCTGGAGTAGAGAAAATCTTTGCATTATGCCGAAGGACTATATATGGAGAAATATATCCAGGCAGACAGAAATACAGACAGACTCCCCCCACCACCTCAAAAGTCATCAGATTAACAACCTGAAAATTGGTAAGGATACTAAAACCAATAAATAAATAAATGAATAAACAAACTAGCTGAACAATATTGAACCCACTAAGTACATAAAGTTGTACAATATTTCGGGGGAGCATACTTATCCCCCATCCCCAAGATGGCCAAAATATAGTAATAGATTGAGTTATAAATAATAAATAAGCATCCAGAAGGTGAATAATGAGTGAAATATTAGGAAATCAGCTTCGAACAAGATACTTGCTACCAGTCTCTACGAGGTTGAAGTACTATAAAAGCATGATTTGATGTGGTAACTTTCTTTTTTCTTCGAGATTTCATAGAGGCTAGAGGTTAGTGAATTTTTTTTCTTAATATTAAAAGCTTGTTCGAAACTTTCAAGATGGCGAATGAGTTCAGTAGAAAATGTGAAAATGTATACTACATACTAGAGAATGGTATATGGAAGCAGGTGATTTATAAATGTAGATGTGCGAGGGAATATAGATATCAAAAATTATTGTGAAGAATTGGGTATATGCACCAACTAATAACTATATGATTGAATATAAGTACATATTGTTATAAACATGTAAACATGTATGTAAGTATTTTATGTAGATATTCAATCTATGTTATAGTTAGAAAGTAAATCTTACATGTATTATTCATTTATTGTAGGATGTATATACATATTGAACAAGGATATAGATCCAGCAATCGCGTCTTGGTGTTTAATGATAAGTTTGTTAGCGTTAGATGTTATAGAAAAAGTTAAGTGTGAATATGACCAAAGGAGTAGTAAATTACATTTAACGAATGAACATGGATTATACTTAAAAGATAATACAGTAGCAAAAACATATGGAGTAAAAGCAAAACTGAAACAAGATTCATTTGGAAAAAGAAAACATTAAGCAATTGGAGTAGCTTATTTTCTTGTAGTACATATCGAGATGTATGATGATGGTGATTTACATTAAACGATCTGTTTTTATTTCGATTCAATATATTAAGGATTATTTATTTGTAAAACAGTTATACTTATCAGATTATATTCAAGAGCTAAAAAAAAATGAACATTAACCTAATTGAAGTGTATTTACTAGTCTACAAATATAACTAATCAAATCTCAAGTTCTAATTTTAGAATTCATATCAATTTTTAGTCTGATTCGACTATGTTTAACATTCTATGCATAATTAATGAGATGTCAATTAACCTTAAACCAGTACCATATATGGGTTCTCCACCCTGGAATTAATCCTAGTATCAACTCTTAGCCTAATCTGACAATGTTTAGTTAGGGGGGATTTTAGGGGTCAGTGCACCCATTTTAGGGGGCGGGGGCAGTAATAGGTCTTGGTAATATGGCATTTATCAGGTTTACCATCCTTGAAAAAGCAAAATCCAGCTTATCATCCTTGACAAAGCAGTCACATGACTTCTAGGAACCAATCAGAATGGCTCCAATCCACTAAAACGCTCATTCTTAACTACTTCCATCCTCGTTGACCCTCTTTACTGCTCCCTGCCTTTTCCAACTTACATACTTTTTCCTTCTCTATACAGGCGTGCATATAGGATTTATTCAGGGTAGGGATTATAAGTGCTGGTACAAGCCAGTAGAAAAATTGTTGTCTAAAGTCTCCAGAATGTTGTTATTAAGCAATTGGAAGGCACATACACATATGTTTTTTAGTGGGCAGGGGTTCATTACCCTCCTCCATCCCATACGATATGCGCCTGCTAATACTATTCACTGTCTTTTTATTAGACAAATTTTTCTTATCTACAATACTTTTAGTAATTGGTTTTATCTTCTTTGCTGATGACAGGTCATCAATTGTTGATTTTCTTTTCTTACCAATTCTACTTGATCTTCACTCTGCTTTATCCAAAGTTTCTCTGCAGATGATATTTTCTCTTTGAGACGATGCCAATAGCTCACTGACCACCTTGATCTCGATCATGTCTGACTTCTCTATATCATCTTTTAGACTTTTATTTGCATCGTCAATTGTTCTTTTCGGAAATGACAATTTATTACTTAATTTTAATTCCTCTTTCTGAAATGATTTTTCCTTTGTCTCCAGATATTGAATAGACTTTCTACCTTCTCTAATTAACTCGCTCGTCGTTCTTTATCTGTTTGCAAATTCTTCAGAATCTCTGCTGCCACCATTTATCATCCATTTATCATCTATCTCCTTGTGTTCTTTGCCCCTTCAATCATCTCTTGCATAATAATATTGTGTGCCTCTCCAGCACTACGAGCAAATTCCTTCAACCTTCACAAACCAATTAATGTCTAATGCAATATATTTTTGCTTTTAGCAGTACAGGTGTTCTTTTTATCTGATACACTTCTTTCTACATCAGCATTGATGTTGTGCAGCGAAAGAACACTTTTCACAAGTTTGTTTAATATGCTATATTTATTTCCTCCTTTTACTAATAAGAATTGAAAGATCTTGCACCAATAATGGTCAATATAGGAATGATCAGTCTTAATATCTACATTCTCTTCTACCTGGTACATTTTTCATCCATCTTTCACTATCAACACTTTTTTCCTCAATTATATGTGGGAAAGCCATGGCTAGGAGTTCAACCTGTTTCACTGTTATCTCCTTACTTCTGTTTTTAGGATGGAGCTAAAATACATTATCAAATGGAAGTTTCTTCTGCAAAAACTGTACTGATGTGATTATAAACTGCAACATCTTTTCCCCCTCTTTGCTCCTAGGGGGGCAGATCTTTCAAGAGGCGAACCACCTTTGCACCCAGTTCAATTTGTTCCCAATGATGCTCCTTCTTCATAACATCTAGCTTCTGTTGAGTCTCTCTGGTTCAATTGGGCAAACCCATATGTTTCTTTTAACCAAGGGATAGTGATTTATGCATTGTATCCATTAGGGAAGATTTAAAAGCTCCCTCCCAGAGTATTTTTCCTCGAGGGAAAGTGCACATTTAACTCCCTGTAAATATTAAGAATTTCGAATTTCAAGAAAAGGAAATCCAAATGAGTAAAGACTTGCCCAAAAAAACACTTATGACTTCAAAAGCTTTCAGGACCATCAAATTTTCATACAAACAAGCCATTATTCTTATCAAAAGTTATGTTATCAAACTCAAAATGACTGTATTTATGATGAAGATTTAGATATTTGTTAAGTTTTTTATACAAACGTTTTGTCTTTAAATAAGTGTCATCCTTGAATAAGCGCCACCCACAATTAAGCATCTTACCAAAAAATTCCAGATTTGAATAAGCGCCCAGCACTTAATCGAGGATTTATAGTAACCTTTCAAACAACTATCAGAGCGATACATCTTGATATGCTACCCTTACTTCTATTATATATAAAGAATCACTACCATCAGATCTGAAACCGATCACACAAAGCAAAGAATTCCAATTTTTGGATCACATAAAAAGTGTGTGCTATGCCATATCATATCATATTTATATTACAACATATTTCACTTTAAAAATAGAAAGATATTAGAATGTAATAAAGGTCTTAAATCATAATATTTTCCAGTTGGTTTTGTACATAAAACAGGGATCAGTTTTAGCTATTGGACAACAACCAGTTTGCAAAAAATTGCCAGACACAAAATCTAGTGTCCAAGCCCTGTGCGTGATCATAACAGATCACATACACATTTCTTATTGACAGGCCTACTACCATACTATTACACTTTTATTTATAGTAAAGATACCATACTAAACATGCTATCATTAGCCTAAAACATGCTATATAAAAATATTTAGCCTGAACCATGATATGATTAGCCTGAAATATGCCATCCTTAGCCTAAAACATGCTTCCATTAGCCTTGAACAAGCTATCATTAGCCTAAAACATGCTATCATTAGCCTAAAACATGCTATCATTAGCCCAAAACATGGTATCATTAGCCAAAAAAGAAAGAGTAGAAAAGTGATTCACCCTACATTTAGCAATCTTTAGACTGTTTCAACAATCACCTAATTAATTTGCATCTTGAAACTCATCGGAGCAACATGGAGAGACATTTTGATGATGAATCAGAAGATGATACTGTACAATTAGCTGACTCAGACAGAAAGCTGCAGATCTTATTGATCTAGTTATTGAAAGCCAAGGTGATGAGCTGTTTAATCAGATAATGGATCACATTATATAACTACAAAGCAATTGTTAATGTCGTTGGTGATGAAAACAAAACTTTTTGGTATGACATGAGAAAAACCAGAAAGAATTGGAATTGTAAATGGTTAAGTGGAATAGAACTTCACTGTAAAGACTGAGAAGGCATCAGTATTTGAGACCTAACCGAAGTATAAATTAAACTTTTTTTCTTGGTATGCAGATTGATGACCTAATCTAAAAGATTGAGTCAGACAGTAAAATGGAAGACTTACCACTTACCACTAGAATTCAATGACGAAATCAAGAAATAAGAAAATGAAATGGAAGACAGTTAAACATGGTTAAACAGAATAAATATGAATGAAACTGTTCATCTTTTTTCTTAAGCAAGTTATTCCTGCCAACACTATGAAAAATCACAGATGTAAGAAGAAAGCTGCTGATATCAAAACGCTATTCACCTAGAGGCAATATATGCTTTAGAGATTTGTTTATTTTCAAAAACAATCCATCATAGGCTATTTTGGTGCTATTTTATGTGAAAAAACATATTCTGAAGAAATTTTTCAACAACAATCATTTTTGAAAAATTGCTTTACAAAAAAGTGTCAAAATCCCTGTAAGGATTTTGGCCATATCCAGCACAGATCATACCTTGTTAATATCTAACCAAACAACTGCAAACATGATGTAGTTTTTATATTTGAATGTTTCTCAACTATTTTTGGGCAGTTCTAGCTATTTTTGATCATTTTTACTCCCAAGATTCTCTAATCAATAGAATATTGTGGAACGATGTGAGTTTAGACCATGTTGTGGTCAATAACTGGAGAGTAGTCCAATTTATAGCTATTTTGACCATTCTTGTCCCCTGAGGTCCACAATATGACCCAAGTAAATAGGACATGTTACTGAAATGATTTATATATGTGCTGGATATGGTCGACACCCTGACAGAGGGCAGCAAATTTGAACACAAGTTTTTTGGTTAGCAATTTTACAAAAATGACTTATTTTGAAAAATTTCTTCAGAATATGTTTTTGACAATATACCTCTACGAGAGAATTTTTAGTTCTTCGTTTGTAAGTATTAGATCAAGGATCGATTGTTCATCTTGACCACCTTTTCTCGTAGGTTTTGATAGATGCTGAATCAAAAATGAGTGTCAAATCACTTCTAAGAAGAATGCAGAGTTGCTTGAATTACCAGATTTTGTTGTCCAACTTTCCCAATTGATCTCTTCATAGTTGAAGTTGCCAATAAATAATCTATGACTGTGGGGAGTGTAACTGAGCCATTTAATTAATTTATACAGATTAATGTTGTTTTCCCACCAAGTGTCAGATTTCAGACTTCTGTAACAACAACCAAATAGCAAGGAATCATTATTTTTCAATCTTATTTCAATGGTATATTTTTTATGAAAACATTCTCCAGGTTGAATTTGGATAACTGATTGATCAATCGATTTATGAGAGTTAAGCAGATTTCCACTTCCTGATGAATGGTCAAGGTTTAGAGAATGAATATTAAAATTTGAGATGACATAGTCTTAAGGTTTGTACTTACTACTTTTGACTTTCGCTTAACACATACAGCGATAAGAACAGAATTCTGAACTTGGATTCTTTTCAATAATTCTGATTTCTTAGTACTGTTTAGTTGGTTGGCTTTTATGTTAAGTATTTTAAATGAAGGAGAAGTAAAGCATCTTGGTTTAGTTCGCAGTTGGCATTTTGAAGAACTTCTTCAACAAGAAAAGTCAGGTTTTTTTCAAGCCTCCTACTCTCCATAATAAGTTAGTACTCATTTTCTTTTGTGTGTCTTTGTTTGTCCATCCTTTGAAAACTGTTCGCTCCTTGAGGGAATAGTCTTCATTTATACAGATCTTTTTGAAGTCAGTTTTCCCCTTAAAGGAAAACTCCCCAAAAAAAGTTATATGGCTTGTCAAAGTTACATGGTTCTAAAACCCAAATTTGCTTGTGAAGGAAGTTTTTGCTCCAGAGATGACGTCACCTGGGGCAAATAAACAGTTTTTAGAGATTTTTCATCCTTGACCTATGTTGAAAAAGCGTTAACTTGATTTTTATATGAATAAGGAATTCAAAAAAATAGGTTTTAAAGTCTAATTAATAAGTCCAATTCCGGTATGACTTCATTAATATGAAATTTGTGAAAAGTTAGATGACTTGAAATAAGGGCTGGTATCTAGTCATTGTATAATAAAAATATTTAGTATATAAGTAGCTACAATTATGCAAAATAGAACGGTTAATCAAAATGAAATGATGTCTAGACCAGGAAAATGTTGCAAAAACCTTAAATATAGAACTTTTCATTGATGATTTTCAGTTTTGGGCCTTAATAACGCTAACTTGCCCTTAATTTCCCAATGATTAATTGTGAAATAATGAATAAATATGTGCAAAAGATGAGAAAAACCTTCCTGATAATGAACATTAAACATAAACTGGATTATTTACTTTTTTTACTGATGATCTGATTGTTCACCTAAAAATGACTTATCAGGACATTAGACATTAGGATTTTCAGCTTAAATTAGCCATTTGAAGATATTTCAACATTTTCCTGGTCTAGAAATCATTTTTTTTTAATTTTCCGTTGTATGTTGCATATATGTAACTACTTATTTACTAATTTTTTTTACAATAAATAGATAACCAGCCATTATTTGAAGTCACTTACTTTTTACAAATATGCTATTGATGTCGATCGCCATATCAGAAATTAACTTAATTATGAGACTTTAAAACCTATTTTTTTGAATTCATTGTTCAATATTACACAAGCAAAGTAACATATGCCA
>JAUKPT010001080.1:0-16516 GCA_032273505.1 Nanomia bijuga
CACACACACACACACACACACACACACACACACACACACACACACACACACACACACACACACACACACACACGCGCACACACACAATTTTTTTATCATTGATGCCGTTGGTAGAATTCCCTTACGCGATCATAAAAGATACACGAGAATTTTGATTTGAGAAATGTGCCCTGCCCATTGAGATTAACTATAATATAACTATAATTGGATAAGATGCATTTCATTCAATATAAAAAGAAAAAAAGCCTTTATGC
Source organism: Nanomia bijuga (assembly GCA_032273505.1). NCBI lineage: Eukaryota > Metazoa > Cnidaria > Hydrozoa > Siphonophorae > Agalmatidae > Nanomia > Nanomia bijuga. The sequence continues at coordinate 255 of JAUKPT010001080.1, forward strand.
TTACTAAAGTATTTCAAGTTCCAATATTAGCAATAATCTAAATGTTATTCGATTTGGCTGAGAAAATTTGTTTCTTTAACCAACGCCACTTCTCCTAAGGAAATTCTTTTTATATCTTCCTTGTACCATCTTCTTCATAATTATTAAAAATGCGTTTTTGAAGCAAATTCTTAACTTGATTTGAAATGGAGTTGTATTGTACAAGATATTTTTCAATAAAGAATGGAAGAAATTCGTGTAGAAGATAGATTTATTCGATTTATTGCACAATCATGTCCTTGATGTATAGAAATATTGTAAAGTCGGTTTTGATTTTGATTTTCTAGAATTTTTTTCGTTTGGCTTCTTATCGAATAAATAAGAGTACTAAAAATAAATTATTTCAAATTAACTAACCTTTTCTACTGTCTTTTATAAATTTATATATAAAATAGCAGAGCAAAAGTAAAAAATATATATTAAACTGCAGGACGTTAAAGCAGTAGTATTAAACAGTACTGTCTTGCAGTCAGACATGTATAGATTTTTCCTTGCATACTCGCGGCTTGAGTTGGAAGGCTTGGATACTCGGATAATTAAAGTAGATTTTTTGGGGACATGTCTCGGAATGCGTGTTGTATAAATAGTCTCCACCTCTGCTTGCAGTAAGCAGACGAAGTACCCAGTTAACCATGATAAAACAGCTTCTCGTATTCATCTTTCTCATCATCTTTCTCATCCTTGCCCGATCGAAATTATTTAGAAAAACTTGGATTACGGAAAAATGATTTTTGAATGAGATTTGATAATTTTGTTATTGTACTACAATTCTTTATTAAAATCTGACCACACCAAGAAGACTTTATGATATTTCTAGACAAGAAACGCCCGTCTGGGAATTCTATACGCGTGTGCAAGTGTATGAAAATAAACTTTTCCACCCATGTTTTTCGGAAATAGAGGAAAAATAGATATATTGTATACTTATCGCATTACAACAATGAAAGTGGGTATCGATGACACCACATAAGACTAGTCTGCCATCACAAAAAAGTAAAAGTCAAGTCGCGCATGACAATAGAAAGTCTAGTCTCGTCTAGAGCACGTTGACTTGCAGAAATGTCGTTCTGTATAAAAAGCTAAAAGTTGTCTTGTCATGAGTGGTGATGAGAAGGAAACTAATCTGGTGCTCAGTGATATACCAGTCATTCGTCTTGTGCGTTAAAAAGGTAAGTACACTTTCTTGACAGATTATGGTGATGTGTTTTGTGTCTTAAAGGGTTCCATTTTGTTTTATAGTTTGAAAAATCTGATGCAGTGTGTTTTTGGTGGGAGTTAAGAGAGTTTTAGCTATTTTTTAAGCATTAAAGAAATATATTGATAGTAAATCCACATATGGAATTCTGAATTTCGCCCAAATTCTTCGGGTCAATCTTCAGTTATATGCAAATTTATATAATAATACTTATTACTAAAACAGTTTTTTCCGGCTAACTTGTTCGAACCCTTGATAGTGAAAATTGTAGTATGTAGCAGACCATACCAGGGAAAATTATTACATTTCACTTTCATTTCTTCTCTTCGTCATGAAGTATGAAAAATATTCTTTGCCTATTTTCGAAATAACCGATTTTCATTTGAGCAATCAATATTCTTTTGTTCTACCTGAAGAAAGGTTCTAAAATCTTGAGAAATGTAACGCATTGTTGTTTTCAGTTATACAATTGTTGGACTACTTCCATTGGCCTTTTATAGTGATGTGAGGATATTCATTCCATATATTGACTTCATTATTTTCATCAAGAGGAGGAGGCTTGGTTACGAATTTTATCAACTAACATGTTTTTGTATACTCTAAAATCTTTGTTTCGGAAATCGGATTGGGTCGCTTGGGGCTGTTCAAATATTATTTTTTTGTTATCGTGGTACTTTCATGTAAATATTTGGTTCGTCTTAATGCAGATAGATGAATTGGCTGAAATTGCCGCACAGAGACTCTGTTGGGCGGCATTTTAGTAAAATAAGAAACTCATGTAAAGGCTCTTCAAACTTGATCGGACTTAACTAGACAACTAGGTTGAATAAGGTCGAAAGAAACCCCCCTCGGCAGTATCATTATGTATATTTTAATCACAAAAATATATTAAAATACAAGCTTTTTTATATTGAATACTTTATAAAAATATCCAATATATTTGACAAAAAGTTGTAATTCAAAAAATTATAGAATGTCAAATTTTCGAAAATGGTTAATGGTATGCACTTATTATGGAACAGTCTGGTCAAGAGTGACTTTTATCGATGGAGAATACAAAAAAACATGAAATTTGTCTTGTTGCCCTGCACTGAACCTCGCTGAGGAGGGCTTGCACTGCCTCCTGTTCTCTAGCTGTTTTATCTCGCTTCAATGGTACTAACGCTTTTCGCGCTTATCACTCGCTTCACTCGTCATAAAATGCGCGCACTATATAAGTTTCCTAAGCGTACAAAATTGTTTAAAATAAATCTTCTGCGCGCACCTGCCATCAAGACTGGTCTTTCCCGGGAGACCTACATAATTATGAATATAAAATATGAAGATAAGAAATAGATATTTTTAATACACATTTAGGAATTGTCGCCAAATTTTGGCTATTTTCAGCAATTGATTGGTTAAAGATTACAACATCATGAAGCTAATTGGCTTAATTCTAAATGTCATAATATGATGTTTTGATAAAATCTGAAATGTTAAAAACATATTTTACGTGAACTAATCAAAATCTTGATGATGTAATTTTTAACAAATCAAAAGATTGAATTAGCCATAATTTGGCGACAATACCTAAAATGAATGACACGAGTTTGATCTTTAATGTGTAAGCCCAACCTTCAAGATGCTTTAAAGTGAGTGGGAAATAGGTCAAACAGTGACATTTTTATATGTTTTTTTTTTAATTATAGGTCACTTGCTTTCATGATGTTTCTCTCAACATATAAGACAATGAGTATTGTTGAAAGGACAGGAGCGGAAAAGGAATATGGACGTATGACATAATTTGACTAGACAACTCAGTGTATTATGAATGTTTTATGGGAAAGTAATAAAAACATAAAAAGCTTTTTAGGGGCTCAATGGACTTTATTACAACAGCTCTAAATGACAATGTTTTCTATCTTCAGAATAGTCATTGCATTGTCACTAAGTTGTTTTCAAGAATTTTTTTTTACCCAAAAAGATGTGACTTTTAAGACTGTATTATGCCTATCTTAATTTTATCTTAATTGATCATAAAGAAAAAAAGATACTTGAAAAGGGAATAGTAAGACGTTAGGAAATAAATTGAGAATGAAAATGTTTAATGGAATGAACTATACTCCTTATAGTTGTATTCCACCTAACACTTTCAATATTGGAAAGAAAGTAGGGATCATCTTACCCCTCCTTTGCACTTTTCTCTATTTTGTTCTTTTTTCGTCAGCACTATTTCGGTTGGGAAGAGGGGTGAAATCAACCCCACCCCCTAAAGAGAAAAAGCCTCTTAAACACTAAAGAAGCAAGTATCGTGTGTTAAGGTGGAAAAAGATTCCCTCACTTCCCCTGCTAAGCCCCGCTTCACTCCACGTTTTCCCGAATGTAAGTTAACTACTTTCACAACGCTTCAGGTGTAAATATAAACAAATATTATAACTTATAGTCTCGAAATACCAGGGATATTGTCAAAGAAAATAACATTTTTGAAAGATGAATTATGAAAGAAAAATCATCTTACCCTTCCACCCACTAAAATGAAATTTCTATCTATCGGGGATGGCTTTATTTTTGTAAACGCCCCTATTTTAAAGAGCCTTTCATACAAAGCCTTAACAATCCATCACTCCAGACATCACTTGAAACAACCAGATATCAACTTTTTTATTTTATCTCTACCAGCGGCACCCGTCAACAAATTTTTTTCACCAAGTAAATAAACAACTCCACTCTAGCCTTACTTTTGATCCAAAATTAACATTTTATTTGCAAAACTGCTTACGAAGAAATTTGTTTATGATATAGACACCAAGAAGAATAAAGCTATCAACTCTCTTGCTTCACATATAAGTCAACAAAGTCATATTAAAATGTTAACCAATGGGAACCTCTATTAATGATTATCAATGACGTCACGCCTAGGGGTTGAAATAAGTAAGTGGGAGGGTGCACCAGGTGATTCCAAATCCGACACTGTTGTAAATACTCAAATTTCTCTGACAATATCTGCTAAACATCTTAAAATGTCGATAACCAACAAATTTTATGGAAAAGTCCCATTAAACCTAACACGGGTTTAAAAGCTTGATGGGGAGTGCCCCTTTTCTTTAACCCCCCTTTTATTGATGACATTCATATATGTTCAACGTGTTCTTATGACCACAGTTCTTTCTAATCTATCGCCATGGATTGCTTAAAGATATTGCCACTAAATTGTTGACACCCCATGCGTATCATTTTATACAATTATAAAGACCTGTCGACATTTCTTATTTTTTTCTTGCTTTCAAATCAATTTGACAACATAGTCCAACAAATATGCCTCAGTTGTTGGGTATTTGTTTGTTGTTTATGGTTCGCCACCCTTCCATTGTCTTACTTATGGGAAAACGGGAGTCTTTTTTCTCGAATAAACACATACGTAATTATGGTTTCTTTGTAATGGGTTAGTCTTTTTCTATTAAGACATAGGGGTGGAAAACTGGTGAAGGAGGGGGCAATTTTGGACGATTTTGAGAGGGAGGTGAAATCATTTTGCTTACTTTTGTGGCGAGGTAAAATGAAAATGGCAAGACTTAATCGCAATTGTTTTCATAATTATATTTCTATATAGAATGGAAAAAATTCGTGATAGATAGATAGGTTTTTTTTTTTGCACAGTCACGGCGGGTATAGGGTATAGAAGTGTAAAGAAGATGTAAAGCTAGTTTTATTGATTATTTCATAACATTTTTCATTCGGCTTCTTCTCAAATAATAAGACAGCTAAAAATAAATCTAGAGCTAATTTATTTAACCTTCTCTGCTATCTTTTATGTATTTATATACCTAATTAAATATCGAAACTATAAAATATAACTTTTTCGATGACCTTGGATTCCGGAAAAATAATATTTGAATGAGATTTGATAATTATGCCACACCAACACGACTTGTCTATGATAAGAATGGGAATTCTATTACGTGTAAGTGGAAAACAATAGAGTGCCAGAGAGATGTTACCCGCGTATAGAAAAATTTAAACGATTGGCCTGTTTCGCTGTGCATTAGTAAACAACTGTTCCAAATGATTGTGAGGGAGGGGGCACAACCTTATCTTATGACTTCTAGAGGGGGATCAGAGTTAGCCTCCGACGACGAAAAAAAAATGTACAATGTTATCAATAATGGCGATTCTTATTTATGAGGTGAATGATTAAATGGTTAAATCAAAGTTGTACAATACGTTTGTCCATGATGAAAAATATAATATTTCATTGTTGGTGATATTTCTGTGTGTATTGTAATCATTACAACTTTTTTTTTTTTGCTCCTTTTAATCTGAATTCGATTCTTAATCTTATATTTGCTTTATCGTAGGTAAAAGAAACTCTGACTGATGATATTTATAGAACAACAACAACAGTGGTAGTTAAATCAACAGAATTATTTTTATTCGATATTGTTTTTGCAACAGGAAGTAATTAGATTAGCGATTGTGTCGATCCATACGCTGAACCATTTAGAGCTTTAGACATATTGTATTTTCTCAACTAACATCGTTCTATTGTTCTCAGATTACCTCGCATAAACATCAATTTCTCGTCACAACGAAGAGAAAATAATAGATCAATCAAAGTATATTACAAAGAACAGACACTCGCTACAATCATCAAGAGGTGACGTTATTTTTTGGTTAAAAAAAAAGATCAGAGAGAGGGCTACGCGAGTAGAGCTAAACGGAGAATAATTGATTATTATAAAAACAGTTGAATTTAAAAGTATTTATTATTGATGAGAAAAAAACAAAAGAAAATGATCTAAGGATTGTTAAAAAAAGGATCTCTGCGACTTTTAAGGAGCTAACAAAAATGAATCAACAGAGAGAGCTCTATACGATTCTATAGAGCTGCATGACAAGAGAGAAAGAGCCACCGACAATAAATAAAACAAAAACAACAACAACAAAATTAACAAATATTTGGCAGAGAATACAAAAAGTAATAACTATTGACACATGAACAGTAAATACATAATTCTTGATAAAAAGATAAATTGATAAATAAATTATTATAGACTAAAATGTTGGGTAATCGCACATATTTCGAGAAATTTTGTTGCTCCGTCCGAGAAATCGAGAAATCAAACGTTGATTCGGGACAAGCTATCATCGATGCAACCAAGAAGTGCTTCCATGGATTCAACCTCACTGAAAACGAACAATTAAGTGTCGTATTAAATTTCTTCATGTCAGATAGTCACAATTATAGTGAATCGGATTGCAAGCTTCCTGTATTATCGTGTGACACGGCTCCATCGACATGGCATGGTGCTTACTTCTGCCTATGGGTGTTTCTGCTTATCGTAACAGCATCGAGTAATGCGACAGTTATAACAGCCGTGCAGACCATCTCCTATATACGTGATCATGTTGGAAATTTCTTACTGTCATCACTAGCAGCAAGTGACATTCTAGTTTGCTTATTTATTATTCCTGTACGGATGAAATACGCATATAACAACTTATATTTCTGCTCGCTGAATCTATGCCGGCTTTATGTGACGACAGACGCGGCGTTTTTCTCCATTTCGATAACGAACTTACTTTTTGTCGCGCTCGATAGAATGATGACGTTGAACTATCCGTATCGCTACAAAGCGTGGTTGACTTCCTTCAAATGTAAAGTCGTTATCGTTGGTATTTGGATTTACGGCTTTACTTGGGGAATTTTAAGTAATATTAATTGGAACGATTTGAGTTCGTCTCCAATACAAATAAAGAACCATCAGTGCATGGTAAATAATAATAGTAAGTACGTCGCAAGTGTTTATGTAATTGTGTTCTATATTCCAGCTTTGATAATGGCTTTCATATATTACCAGATATTAGTCATAGCCAAGTACCACGCGGAAGTCACTAATAATAACACGATCCCGAAAAACCACACGTTCACCGACATCACTTCGTTTGACGATCCAGAAGAAGATACTTCTTTTGCGATAATGACTCGGGAAATTCCGAGTGACGAGCGAGGGGAAAGAAGGTATTCGTCTCGACTGATTGCGAAACTCAAACAGAGTAAGATGCTATTACGAGCAAGTAAAACAGCTGCTACAGTGTATGGGACCTTCTTTATATGTTGGTTCCCTGTAAGTGTTTACTCGTTGTCGATTGCATTCGATAAGGTGGAACACAACGAAGAAAAGTTGAAGTGGTTCCACATCATCTTCGTCGAGATACTCCCACTCCTTAACTCGATGATGAATCCGTTCCTGTACGCCTTCATGAATAGGCAGTACCAGCGAGCCTTCAAAATCGTTCTCTTAAAGTGGAAAGCCTGTCTAATAGCTAAATTCAGATAAAATCTCCAACCGCTGCACCTCAACCGCGCCGCAGCGAAAGAGCTTAACTTAACACATATGATTGCAGATGGTTTTTCTGCACACCAATCCAGACCCATCCATTTATTTTCGATGATTTATTGAAGCCTCACTGACGCAGAGGAATCCCTATTTGATAATAACGACGACTGCCATTTTAGCTAGATATAAAACATGGCGATTAAAATTTAGTTCTTTTTAATTCCGCGTTTTGGAGTGAATTAGCTAATAAAGACAATGATTTGAAAGAAAGAGATATGGATAAGGTTTTTTATGTCGTATTTTCAATTAGAAACTCAGTACAATAAGTGTAAGCAATAACTTTATCCGCCAAATTGATTTCACGATAGAATAATGATTTCTTAGTGATTTCAAAAGTGATTTCTTAAAGATTACCGCTCAAATGCTGCATTGTCCCTAAAGAGCATTTTGTGTGGCTATTCCCTGAACTGTTTAGAAAGGAAATAAAAACGGCAATTTATTACATGGATATTTTGATAAAGAAATAGAACAAATTACATAAAATTGAAAATAAAATAAGGTATTTCATTTGTAAATAAAGTGAAGGTTTTGAAATCTTTTGATTGAATCTTCGAGATAAAATATTTATTAGAATTAATGCACTCTTTTGTTTTTTGGAGAAAAAGAGCCTCAATTCAAATACAAGATCTGCTAGATTATAAATTTCTGTATGTACGCATGCTTCGATGATTTATTACATTTTCCAGTAACAAATTAGGTCATCTACTTATTAATATCTGGAAATTTGTGTTTACTTTTAACATCTTCAGGTATGTAATTGAAAAGTTTGATCACAACAGAGTGTCTTGAAAAAATGAAAGTTCTTTAATCGTAGATGTTGAAAACCACTCAAATTGTAAACAAAACACTTTTTTGCAATTAACATTTATGATTTCTTTACATTATTTCAGGAGACGCTTAATACGTTATTTCAAACTGTTTTACTTTTTCTACCAAAATATTAGGAACATTGGAGGAAGAAATACTTCTTTTATCTGTGATTATGCTTAACATACATGTTCTGTAAAAAGAGATGACCCCTAATAGGTAGACAACGAGTCTGATAAAAGCACTGTTAAAGGGCGTTCCAAAGCATCGCAGTTCATAACAATTAATAAACTTGGTAAAATGCAATATGTAGAATTCCAATAGTAATTCCAAAACGTAATAACTGGAATTTTTTAATAACCTTCCATTACAATATACTTTCCATCGATATATCAGTCCACCGCTCCCTTTAAAAGTTGTTAGATTACCAAAAGGTGCGTCGAGTTTTGCAATATATACGTGTTTATTGATTGATTGCATGACGTTAGGGCAACGCCAAATGTGGGCTATTTTAACCGTTTGATTGGTTAGAAATAACATCGCCATGAACATGATTGGCTCAATTTAAAATGCCACAATCTGATATTTTGATAAAATGTATAAAATATTTCTGATAGAAGCAATCAGCATCTGAATGATGTAATCTCGAACCAATTGAATTAGCCATAATTTGGGCCTATGCCTTTTCAATCTATGTATTGCTTTAATTAGCAATGTGATTTTTATAGTAGTATATATGATATTGATAAATGTCTATATTACTAGATCTGCTGGCAGTTGATATAGAAGAGATACTATTTATATCTATCAAGGACTACCACACGTACCAGGATTTCAACGAATTTTGGCAGAATCTGGAGTTGTATCGAATTTTCAAAAGTATTCTCATTACCCAGAACAATCATATTTTCTTTATTTACTGCCAACAGACTTGGAATAGAATAGTATAGCATGGACAACTTAATATATGGCCAGATTTGATACTGAAACATTTTTGTTAAATTGCAGTGTTTAAATAAATATGTAGATTTTGTAGATGAATAGAAAAGACTTACTTGAGTCTCTAAAACTGATGCATTTCGGTTAGTTTTAAACATGATAATTTTTTTAATCTGTTTGTGGTTGAACTAACTGAAATGCGTCAATTTTAACGACTTATTTTTCTCTTGAAATTATTTATCTGCAATATGATGATGAAATTATTACTGTGGGGGATTGTCGCCAATCAATCTTTTGATTGGTTGGAAATTGCATCTTTCTGATGATGCAATCTCTAAATCAAACGCTAAAACAGCCAAAAGTTGGTGATGATTTATAAGTATTTGATTTGATCTAGATATTTAGGATCAAACTTTTGGTAAAGTCAAGTAACCTGCATTTCCCGAAAATTTATTGGTGCCAAATCAGCTCGTATCTTAAGGATGTTAGAACATGGATATTAGTATTCATGAATTATTGACTGTGTATAGTAAATTTATGACGAATTATAAATTATTATATATCATTCATTTCATTGAAAAAAATGATTTTTCATTTTCTTTGGACCTAAAATAGCTACAAGTAAACCAAGCGCTAGTTCTTTTAAAAATAGGGGGTTCAATAAGGGCTAAAAATGCTTTTATGTCCAGACTTTCTCCCAAAAATGAGCTAAAAATCGTCAAAAATGTGGCCAACTAGTACTTCTAAAGTACTTGGTTGGGCATTTTATGTAATGGTTGCCCGATCGTACGTCATTTTGTTTGCTAAGTGTAAAGTTAAATATTGTGGTCATGGCGTTCTTTAATATAGTAAAGAACGCCATGATTGTGGTTTATTCGCTCTTAAAAGGTTTGCTAATATTGCGAAATATGTCTTACTATTTGGAAAAGCCTGTCTAGATTAATTCTGATGTTCTTACTGTTTTGTTGAAGGGTCTATGTTCTGTAAAGCAAATATGCTCCTTTGTTGTAAAATTAATGCCTGTATCCGCTGTGGCTTTACTTCTAAATGTTTTTTATACTTTTGACATAAACTTCTTTATTACAGAATAAATAAGTAAATATTGAACGTCATTGAAATATCTGCAAGACTATATGTAAGATGATAACTTAAAAGAAACCAGCCCTGTGCAGTCATAGCGTTATAGTTCTGGTGGCTTCGTATATCCTTTCGATCTTCTTCGCTCATTTAGGGGGGGGGGAGATCACGTTTAGCGTTTAGCGTTAATTTGACGTTAACTTTGTGACAAAATTAAACTTTTCAACACTTTTTGTTTACTTTTCAGTTTTTACCCGTTGTAAATCGATCAATTAAAACAATTAGTCGTGCTTGACCTGGCTTGTAAGCTAAGTGTTTGTTGACGCTAAGCGTGCTTTGAAATAATCTTGTTCGCCATACCACTAGTAGCACCATGGCTATCTTAAGCTGGCCATGATTACTCTCATCAAGATTATACTATTTTACCATTCTCCTGTTAAAAATCCTTTACTTTAAACTAGAAGTGCTAGAGCAATCCTTGAATTCATGTACTCCTTTATAGAGATTCTTTCCTTTCTCAGTGTTTTTTCAAGAGCTGGAAATGATAGGAAATTCCCTGTAGCAGATCTAATAGATTCGGTAAAGAGATAAGATTGTATATGATTGTATTGCTGTTTTCTGTTTGAACGTTGTGTAATCTTAGAAGTTGTTGTACTGTACCAGTGTTGTATCGATAAGGAGGGTGAGGAGGTCATAACCTACAAGAATTTAGAGGCTCTACACTTCATTAGATCTTTCAGTTATTCCTAGATGTTTAGAATTTTTTGATGAAAATACCTTTGAAAGCATGTAATAAGATTTACGTGTTAATGTATGTTTGAAATATAAGACAACTTACCAGGTTTCCCAGGTAATCCAGGGGCTCCAAATGGACCGTTGTCTCCTGGTGGACCTGCGCCACCAGGTATACCTTTCTCCCCAGCTTCACCTCTTTCTCCTGGCCTGCCAGCCATGTTTGTGTAGAATAAGTTCAAGTTCTGTTCGAGCAATTGACTCACCATGATGTGTTCCAAGAACTGTTCTGTGACAATATCACCTTCAGTAGGCATAATGTTGGGGTCCTAAAACAAGCAGTAGTGAAATTATGCTTAGGGATTGTCTACAAATTGTAGGTAAATTTTCCATTTGATTAATTCAAAATTAGATCATAGAGATTTTGATTGGTTCGTTTTGAAATGTCATCATTTGATGTTTTGTTCAAACTGAAAATTCTTATTCAAATTCTGAAGAAACCAACCAAAATAAAAGTAAAATATCCCTGAGTCTCTTAATTCTGGATGGATTGATATTTTATTTTAATAACCGCAATGAAATCAAAATATGGCTCCATCCATGTTTAGTAATAAAAATGTCAGGGTCGGTCGGGTTACCCTAAACACTGATATTGATCTTTTTGACCTAATAGAATTTTCAATATATAAGGCAACAAATTGACTTGTAACAGGTAGGGATGTATCCCTCAAAAGTGCGGTTTTTAATAATATCATCATATGAGCACGAAATGTATTTAATAAATATCTATGAACGCTATTTGCATGCTCAGGAGTCTAATGGTGAGATTTGGTGATTTGTTCAATATTTTGTAACAATATGCAGGGTGCTGTTCGAGAATTTTGCAAAATTCCAAGTCACAAAAACATATAAAAATGACGAAATATTGTCTTTAGACCCCAAAGTTATGAAAAAAGTGGGGTATTTTATAATTATTTTCACCCAAGTGTGCAATATTAACAATGAATGAAATTTTTAGAGGAATAATTTGGTATAATCTTTCACCTCTCTTATGTAGTCTAGACTATTGAATAGACGACCATGGACGTTTATTTTTCCCCAAAGTAATATACACCATGGACACGCTTTATTTGATTATCAATTCCTGAAAATAAATCCAACAAATTCCAATAAAATCCAACAAATCCAAAAAAATCCAACAAAATTAACAAAATATTCAACAAAATTTTAATGGCGGACGCTTATTCAGGCTGGACGCTTGTTAATCTGAACTAATTTTTCAGGGTGGACATTTATTCCATGATCGTCTAGTTGATAGTCGAGAATAGTCTAATACATTTACCACTCTTACCCATTTCTTATAATCTACTATGTGAGACATATAATCATATTTCTAAGTGTTTGTCTAGAGGAACATATTGTAAGCTCAAACTGATATGAAAACTGGTTATACTTTTTCTCTGAAATGGTGGTCAGTAACTGATTGAGATTGTGCCTACAGCATTGAATTAATCGAGTTAAATTGTTCAAAAAAATGAAAATAATGATAAAATTTTTCAAAATGAAAAAGAGTAAGAGTGTATCATAATTTAACCTGAATCCTCAACTGTTAAGAAATTGAGTTTAGCAAAACCTCCCTTTTGTAGTATATTCAACCACCCTTTTGTAATTTTAAAGAGTTTAGAAATTACGACATTCTTAAATAAAACGTGCATGTGTAGTATGAACCATTAGAATAAAACTATAACAATTATATACAATGATACAACGCCGTTACATAAATATAAGTCAAATAGGGAAACCGCCCTTCGGCAGTCTATGTCAAATATAGTGCTCATGAGAATTCTGTTAATTTAGATAGAAGACTTGCAAGAATTTAAAAACTGTTGGTAACGTGAATAAGTTTAAGGGCTGAAGATTATTTTTTATGCTGAGTGAATTTCTTTGTGACTTCAAAAAACACCCTGCCTTCTGTAATTCAAACACCTCTAGTATAATTTTTTCTTTTTGTCCAGTCTACCAGATTGATAAATATCCAATTCCAGTCTCTTTATATTATTTTTGAAAATGTAAAAAGAGTCAACATCACCAATTGAAACATAGATTGGTATTTTAGAAAAAAAATAGAAAACAGTGTGGTCTAAAAGTACTATAGAAATTTAAGTTTCCCTAAAATTTTTTGATCAAAGACCCACCAACCTTTTGGCATAGTGTTCGGACCTTTTTTTGTTATATTAGGGACAAATGGGCGTCAAAACGATCTTTTAAAAACGTCATTAAAAGAATGTATGAAAGCCCCACCACGTGCTAAAAGGTAACTTCACTAAGTCCAAATTCCATGAAAACCAGTTGGTAAAACATGTTTATAATGTCATAATAGGAGATGGTAACTGAAAAACAATATGCTTATAAAAACCTGTATCTTTCTTATAGCAATATGTTGAAATAACCAGGATCATATATCATTTTCCGAAAATTTCCCGAAGTATTAAAGTCAAATGGTTAATTAAAATTATTTAACTTTTATCCTTGGTCTTTTTTAGAAAAAAATAGTGTTTGGAAAAGGAGGTATTTACACCGTTGTGATTCAACCAAATAAAAGAATTGATGGAGTAAGTGGAATCTTTAATCTTGTTGGTTATCAGTAGGAAATAGAACTATTCAATTAATATTATTCAATTAATAATCATTATGGTCAATCTACTAACCTTTCATCAGTTTCCCTTCTGCGACCTTTTGGTAAAAATTATCCAAAAGATGGAAATGTTTTTTTTCGTTTCTTCACGAAAGTCTATCGAAGTTTGTCTACAATTGGTATTCAAAAAGATTATAAGTGCAAATGGAATTAGCGGTCCGTATCTATAGCTGGTTATAGTTCATACTGACAGTTTGATAATAAATGATTTGGTGACAAAAGATGTTATTTTTTAGCTTCAATTCTTTGTCTATGAAGATGTGACGCCAAGGCCATTATCAATTCTTTGGCAGATCCCTCAATATCTCCTGATCACACTTGGAGAAGTCATGTTTTCAATCACTGGGCTCGAGTTTGCATATTCGCAGGTAAGGAAGAGTATATATTTCCCCGTCAGGTTCAGTACCTATTTGCTAATCGATTTTCTTACCTATCAAATATGTACTTAGATTTAATAAAGAGACTAAATGACTTATTCAAAACATGTATTTCTGTCATACATTTCGAAATTTTACAGTCATTTTCAGGAATGAGATAAAACAGTTAGAAGTACATAAGCAATGCAAATAAAACGCTTTCTAACTAACATTATTAATAATTCGGATAATTCTCCACCCAAATAGGGGCGAACAATCAATCCAAACCTCTGAACACGTGTTTTCGCACTTCATCCTTCAGCCCAAAATGAAGGTGATTTATCGTTAGTTGCCCTTTAATTACCCGTCCTATTTTCTTTGTTCTTGTTATTTTAATATTTTTACTCAAAAGAGTTGCCAGTTTGAACAGTAGAACTTTCTATTCACCTAAGTATCATTTAATTTTCATTTAACTGTTAATTGCCTAATTATCTATTTTAGTTTATAATGGCCAAGAATTTATCGTAACTTTCACATTTGGAGTCATGCTTAACTGACATCAAATACAAATAATAATTTCCAATGTTATTATATAACCCTTGATAACTGCTAATTAAACTTTAATTTGACGTTCTTATTGCTTATTCTTGTTATTTAAAATTTCCTCAGAATTTAAGGACGTCAAATGATACACTGACTGCAAACTAACCAGGATTTTATTTAATTGTTTTCATAACTGATACGCTAAGCCTCTAAATGTTATTAAATAGTCAATGTAGCTGCCTAATCACCCCGTGTTATTAATTAACTGTTTTTTGCATAACAATCATTTATTTGACTATTATATCTTAGCAGTCCATAATGAGAACAATTCGTGAGCTCCTTTCAATTTCCTTTAAGTTATTATTGGTACTTATCATTTTGGATTCTACGGTCTCTTTTACGTTGGAATAGGTATTTTCCTAAACCCATTTTATTCTATTTTTAAGACCAATTCAATAACTAGGTATACACTCAAAAATACAAGATTTGTAAAAAGTGCTGTAGATGACGTCGCAAATCAGATAAGCTTGAAATGGCGTTTTTAGGACCATCTTAAATAAGCACCTTTAAATAGCCACAAATTCGTCAGAAATCAATATTTTTAAAAGCGTTTTTTTTCCACTTGCACAACTGCAGAGGTCGAATTAAACGTCCGGAACCGGCGAAAGCCGGCTTAACAGCTATTCACAAAAAACCGGCTCAAAATTACATTGAGTATGAAAAATGATCTTTGCTCTTCGCATTTATTATTCAAATTAAGTACTCACACAATGGTAACTAAAGCTAAATCAGTGAAACCATTAATCTTTTTTTTCGTCTCCATCCTTCTTGAGCATCTTTAATCATCGAGAATGAAAGTTTAATTCCTGGGGAAAAACTGACAGAAAATGTTTGTAATGAGCATTTTAGAGAAAACAAAAATGCCCCAAAATCGAAAAGGTTTCAGGGCTCCACATAGACCCTGCAATAAATCGCTGCGTGTAATCCACACTTTTTACTTATATCAATCGCTTTGCTAAAAAAAATAATTGCCGGCTCAATTGAAAATCCTATGACCATCTTAATACAAGCCCGGACATTTTCCAGACAAGAAATCGAGTTGGCCCTTCTCAGACAATCGCCGATGAAACCAGTAGACTAGTGGTCTTCTCTGGTATGTCTAGAATGTGTATCCACCATTTTGGAAATTCAAATCGTTGGTTTGTTTACCTGTTTACCTTGTGATTCTAAGATATAGCTTTTATCAACATGATTTTAAAAGTGTATTGCATGCTACGTGTGAATTTTTAATTAACTTACAAGATGATAAAACACCAATTAGCGTAATATATAAATTCTTTTCTATTGACAAACACAATTAGCGAAATTGCATCTAATTCTAAAGGGTTTGATTGTGATTGCTATTATCGTGAATAACTCGGTTATGTACTATTTAATCTATAAGTGAAAAGCAACGAGATGGAGCGCCAGCGGAATCGAGTTGTCTTTTTACGAATAGATTA
>JAUKPT010001081.1:3471-16513 GCA_032273505.1 Nanomia bijuga
TGGATTAACTGCAGCGTTTCAAATAAGGACGCCATTATAAATTGGTGCCAGTCTCTTTTCGATGACTGTCAATGCCAACTTATTCAATGCTTGATTTTGTTTTTCTTTCTTTGGTAATCTCATGGAAAGGAACATTTTGGGGTCGACTAAGCAATACTTATTATGAATCATTATTTTTCTTCATGAAACTCTTTAAAACCTATTGGGGTCAATTCGCCATAACTCGTTATGATTCACCCTTAGGATTGTTTTCCTTCTTTTGTTATCATTTTATTGAGGTAAGTTCAACCAAGCATTTATTAGATCTAGCAAAGATTTTGTTTACAAGGAATGACATCTATCTATGAGGTCTTTGGATTATTGAATTATGAGAATGACTCAGTGCTGATAATCCACGAGTTGAGGTTACTGTTTGATGCACAAGGTTAATTTGGAAGATTGGTCATTGTTTTTGTAATCGGGTTATTGGCACGTTCTAAGCTAATTTTCACAAAACAAATTAACTCTTTTAACACAGCGAAGAGATTCTAACCAGTGGCTTTCTGTAGGGCGGGATATATAAAATGTGAAGCGCTCTGTCACAATTTCAACTTTTATTTTGGCTTCTAACATTATTCCGTACACGGTAAGATTTTGAAGGCACTGACTTTACATGAATTTCAAATGGTCACGTGGCGCCAGTCCTTCTTTTATATTTCGATGCAGTCGTCGATTTTCGATCGTTAAATATTTCTCATGTGCTTCTATTAATTTGTCTTAAAAAGTTAAGGTAAGGTATGAAATTTTATTGCACAATTATTTCATGAATAATGTTTTTCCCACTAACCTTTCCAGGAGGGTTAGAAAACCCTCTTTCTTTCACACGAAGTCGCATTACTTTATATTTCATCATACCCACTCATTTCTTTTCATAAACATTAATCATTTTCCTAATCCGAAACATGTCGTGTAGTTCCCTTAACATCACGACAAGCGAACCTTTTCCTAATTCATTCATCCGTAAACGCGATAAAACCGAAAATATTGAAAGTCTAAGATAACTCTCTGCGTTTCGATGTTTTATTCGCCTTGAGTGAAGCAAGTCATGCACTTCCGATTAAAATGTCTCTCGCTTAGATCTCCCCCTTCTCCCTTCTCCACAATTATTAGCGCACCTTCTTACAGACTCGAACGTTCTATTATTTAACTCAATATCTTAACGTAGACTACTTTCTGATCATAAGAACTTCTAAATTAAACCCTTTATTATTTGCCAAAATTTGCCTTCACATTAAAAAATCTAGATGTATGGGCTGTATTGACTACCTTAAACCAGGTTCTAGTGCATTGGACATCTGACTCTGCCCATAATAAAGAGTTGGAACCAAGGCCATACATACATTTTTCGTTACGGGCCAGTAAACCAACTTTTTTTCTAACTTCCTCGGGTTTGAGAAATGCTCAGGGATTTCCCTGATTTTAGGGGCAAATTATGGCAAATTATGGCAAATGGCTCCGCTCGCCTAACATATGCGGTTTTTAGGGAAAGTTATTTCAATCTGTTCTCATGACTGTTCATCTCTCACTCATGTGTGAAAAGAGCGGTGAAAACAACCATCAGCATACCAATAAACATGATCCGATCGTCTTTTGTCGCATGTCTCTTCCTGCTGTGCTCAAGTGTCGTGTGTCATAAACGACTATCTGCACAACGCAACACGTCTGACGTCATTTCCAAATAATGTTATATGAATGGTGTTCGCATTTCAAGGAATTATGTGAAATCTTAGTAGTACAAGAAGAAAAAAATGTATCGATTCTTACAAATGTTTGGTTATAAGGATGGCGGCTTGCAAATTATTAAAAGAGGTGTTTGGTCACGGCTGATTGGCTCGTTTGAGCACGCACCGCGCAATGCGGTAGTGGTTGTGGATAACTACTTGGCGTTGGGTTTCATTGATCGATTTTTTTCTTTATACAGCAATTTACACAAACAGAGAAACATACATAAAATAAACTAAATGAAAATTTACACAGAAAAAAACAAGACTTAAACCAGTGGGCTTATTATTTAATCAGATCCCACTGACGCACATACAGGAAAAATAATAGAAAAGTAGAATATATAAATTACGAGAAATGATTTGGAAATCTCATAAAATCAATTGTTGCTTTAAGTAAGACTTGATTTTCAGTAAAACTAAGAGATTTATTCCCATAAAAAAGAATTAGAACAAATTCATCGTCTCGAATATTATTTAGATTGATAGAAGTAAGTAATGGATTTATATTCATCAATGCTCTTCTCTGATCGATTAAGAGGAGTAGCGCCCATATTCCTGTCCTAGTAATTGAAAATATCAGCAAGGGGAGATAATTCGGGGAATGGGAGAGACAATCGGCATAAAAAGCCGTGGACAAGATACAATCAATGCTTAATAGCAAATTGTGTTATTAGAGATCCGGATAAGATAGAGAGCTTAAAATCTATTTAGCCAGAAAAAACACGCTTTTTTATAAGAATCTAAGAATAATTAAGATGAAATCGATAAAAAAAGTTCTTAACTTGAGAATTCGTCATCTTGAATTTTCCTTAAGAATAATATTTATCTTGAAGTTTTATGCCAAGCTAAGCATATTAATTTTTTCTGTAACTTATATTTTTTAATTTTTTTCGTTGCCATGTGAATAATGTACACAATACATTGTAAAAGACTAACAATTGAATTAACAAAGATTTAGGGCAAAATTTTTAATGACCTTCCTCTTTTACATGATGTGTATACTTAAAATAAGAATATGCCAGGATGGATTTGCCCAAAAAGTTAAGAATAATCATCTTGAAACCAAAAAACACTGTTCTTATAAAGGGAAACATTTTACAGCCATAATGTTTTAATAAGAAATTTGGACCCTTAAATGTAATAAAAATGCAGACCCCTTAAATTTCCTCCGTATGAAAAAATGACCAGCCATTAAATGCTATGCTAATTCTCCAAAATTTACGGAATTGTAGTAACATTTTGAGGTATTAAGTAGACGCGTTTTTTAATGTCCTGGTATAATCCGTGAAACATTTGCAATACGATTCTCGGAATTCCATCTCATTAATAAGGGAATGCATTCATCGAGTTGTTCTCATTTCTATGAATTGATTTTATGGATATTTCTTCCTACGAAATTGATTATGTTTGTTTTAACTTAGCCGCAAAATTATTAGTCATAATTACTCTTGTATTGGATGACTGATATAATATTGGCAACATTGTTGAGGACACGGTATCAGTGTTGAGCAAAATAATTTCTTATCAAGTTTAGTTTGCTCTTTATGATAGAGTAAGTATAAGCTGAGACTTTTTTATTTGTTTTAATTTCTCTTTAAATCTATTCGCTATTGCTGATTTTCCTTCCTAGCCGTCGTATTTTTACATTTATGAACATTTCTCAACACGAAAACAATGTTTTGAGGGAACAATCGAGTGCTCGTGTTTCGTTAATTTTTCACCAAGGAAGAATTTTGAAAAAACCCTGGAAAACTTAAGTAAATTCTTGTTTGCATTAAAATAATGTTTTGAGGAAACAGTCGGTTCTGATCATAATCCTCATACATATTTTCTTTCCATTATAAAAATCTTAGCGATCATATCTGAATGTTGGCTAATTTAGACTATTAATTGGTTGGGAATAACGTCATCAAGAATCTGATTGGTTCAATTCAAAACGTCGATGTTTGATGCATTTTAAAGTGACCCAATGAGAATGATTTCATTTCCAAACAAATAGAAATATTAGAGTTGAGATATTTCTATTTTGCTTCATAACAAAAATATCTCATGTAAACAAATTCTGTAAACAGTTGAAAAAAAGCGTGAATCTAATTTAAGTTCGAGAAACTGTTAAAAAACAGAAGTTATCTCAATATCCTTAATCTACTTCTACAACGGCTATTTTCGTCTCAATATCAATTTCAAGCCTACACTTTTTCATGACATCTCATTAAGCTAATTGAAAAGTCAATGTTGTTTAACCATTAGGTTCAACTCATCTCATAATTCTTTTTCACTTTTTTCTTTCTCCTTTTGTCGTTGATGATGACACAAAAAATAATTTTTTGCACAAATTGTTGAACTGGTAATCTCCTCGGAAAGCTGTTTGTTTTTAGTTCGATTATTTGTGTTCTCTTTAGCTAATAACCCTACTAGTACATGTTCGTTTATCATTGTCCTTGTTTACAGACTTGCTGAATGAATCATCAAGCGTTTTATCATCCTAATGTCTCATTGTCAAAAGAAAGCAGTAAACATGAATATTTCAGTACACTGTTTTATGAAATAGATTCTCGGTAAATGTGTTGTTTGATCGGTTGAATATGAATTCACCAAGAGTCTGATTGGGGCTTTCAAAAATATCATTATTTGATGTGAAAACTCGAAATAATGATACAATTGTCATAAATTTAGGCATGATTCTTGAGTCTTTCTTTTTCTTAAGAATTTGAAATATGATTATAATAAGGCTCAGAAGATGTACTGTTATCCGTGAAATTTTGATTTATTGCAGAATTTAGTAGGTTTTAGCTTTGGTTATTATTTTGGGTTCTTATTTAAAAAGAAAGAATTAGATGGCCTTTTCTTATTATGTCTAAATTTTTTACTTGCCGCTTTAAAATCCATTTTATATTTCATTCTCATATGAAAAAATGCGCTAATTTCACCGGAAAGACCATGTTAGGATTAATCCTGAATGATTTTCCAAAATTCTAAAGAATCATTAGTCATGTTAGATTGTTGTAATTATTATGAAAATAAGTATGTATTACCAATTTCAAAGAAGCCTTCTTATAAAGAACGTGACGATGCAATGATACCTCAAACATCATTTATCATGTTTTCATTCTATCCCTTTATTTGTTTTCATTGTATTTGCGATTCAATGAACGCATAATGAAGAAGTCGAATGTTGTTTTATATAATGCTTCTAATCTACGGATTGCATAAGTGTGCGTTTTGAAATACGAGCTAGTTCATTGTTTCTATTACTTCATCATAGCGTGTGAGTAAACATCTTTCACTTTTTTTATTTTATTTTTTTTATATATATAAGGATAGAATCAAAAAAAAGAAAAGTATTTATATATAAACATCACTACTGGTGCGTGAGTGACAATCAAGCCATTCCCATCAAAAGACACACTAAGCAAGGCTGTACTATTACTCGTAAAAGAAGAAAAACGAAAACAAAAATACTTAATCATTTACACAGCAAGAAGAAGAAGCAAGGGATTTGGAATAAATTATTGTCATTGAAATACACATTTGGTAACTTGGCTGTTCTTTGATTTTCGACTCGTAAATTTGGATTTACGTTCATATGGCAGTAGGTCTTCATGGAGCTATTTCTTGGTTTCAGAAAAAAGTAAGTAATATTGTTTATTCATTTTTTTTCTGTTTACTTTTGGCGTTCTCATTAATACCAGTGGTCTATTTTAAGAAAGTACCTGAAATATCCTGAATTTTATCAAATGTAATGAAAATCCTAAAAGTGTCCTGATTTTTAGGAAGCTCCTAAATCACCAAAAACTGGAAGTTCATATGATAATTCTCGGGGTACTATTTGGTTGAGTATCTTTTTTTAGGCTATACGTACATTTCCTTGAATTTAGTTGCTTTTGTTCTCGAAAATTGATCAATTCTGGGAAATTGTCCTTAAATGTCCGATGTCCTGAAAAAAGCCATGTCCTTGAATTTCGTTTTCAAAATTCTCTGGCTACCATGTACGTGGAGCGGAGGTGTCTCTACAGAATTGAGAATGATAGAATGGTTCTTAATTTTTAACTCTCACATAAAACAAAACAGTTTCTTTGTTTCTTACACTGATAGTGACGAATGCAAAGATCATAATGAAAATGCATACATGTTCATAAATATCAAACCAGATTGTGGACATTCAAAAAATCAGCAAATTCAATTTCTTTGGATGAATTTGTAAATATTTGAAATATTTGGATAAAATTTGGGTAAAATTTGGATCAGTATTGTATCTTATCGATATGTATCTGTTCACCCAACTCCCGCCTCTCTAAATGAGGTAGGATAAAAACATAACATCGTTGCTTTTTTATCCCATAAATGGTTTTTAATACATTATATAAAGAATTGCTAATTTTGTTCAAAGAAACATTTTTGTACAATACTTTGTGTAATAGAAAGTCGTCGTTACTTTACATAAAATGGATAAAAATCTAACAAAAAATTATATTAAAAGCATGCGAGAAAGAAGGGGAAATTTCATAACCTGATTGTCATGAAATGTTATCAAAATAGTCACTCCAATTACGAATTATGTTTTTGCATCATGCCTTCTTAGTTAAAACTTCAAAAATGGATAAAGAAATCACGCAGTTCCTCTTTTTAATTTTAAAATTCAAAACATGAGTTTTCATGACATGTATTCCATAGCCTCATATATGTGATAATTTTATCCATGTCATTATAGCTGTGCTCTTCTTTGGCTAACCCTAATTCAGTTAAAAAACAAAAACTGGATAACTATTTTACATTTTAGTACCTTGGGTTAGTTTAATATCCCATTTTGTCTGTTACGTTTTTATACTATCTTTGTTGGTTAACAAGTTAATTTGTTGATCACTTCTAACAGTTTTCTGAAAATTTTAGCTTTCATACTTTAGAAATTATCGCGTCAATATGCGGTGCATGTTTTTTCGGGTATTCTCATAAGTTTCTTAACATAGACGATTTCCTGTTATCTTTTTATTCATGTTGTGTTGCGATAATATCTTGAAAAGCTTTAATCTTTACGGTATTGATTAATGTTTAGTACATAGAATTAAAGATTCATCTTTTGTTACTGGATAATTTACACACAAGGAAAATTGGTTGAGTTAGTTAATAGACCCTTAGAATCAACATTTCCAAATTTTAGCTCCATTGAACAAGTATTTCTTTATTTAGAAACCAATTTATCCAAAATTTCAAAATAGATGTTACTGTTATATCCATTTTTTGTTTTGAGTTTAAATCGTTACATTTCTGTCCCCAAAAAAGCAGTTAAGATGGGGGTTCGATTAAAGAGAGGATTAATCTATTATCTTGGATGACTCTTCATAACAAGTACACACAATTTCATTTTTCAAAAATATAGTCTTCTAAAGAGTTGGACCCCAAATCTCTACAATCTGGTTTGTCCACATCTAAAGATAGAGCTTTCCCAGTGCTACTAGCATCCTGTCCTATCCTAGTCTCTTTCTACACCAGTAACCCGGTCATATCCGAAAAATCCTAAATTCATCACCCTGTGAAAATGCAAAAAATTGACCTGACCCGGTGAAAATTCAAAAGAAATTGTCTCGGTGGACTCGGTGGAGAAAAACCTGTGTACAGATCTTTGGGTGTCCTAGTCAACTCTAAAAATCGAATTATCAATATGACCCAGTGAGAACTCTTTTTAATCCGGTGTAATTCTTTCAAATTTTTGATCTGGTAAGACCTTCCCAAGACATGTTTGACCTGGTGAGAATTGGACGTGTCGCCGGGTCACTAACTCGGGGTGTCTTTCTCCTTGTGTCTTTCTTGGGGTGTCTTAATTCGACATTAATTTCCACTAAGTCGAATTGAGAATGAGAAAATAAATGTAGAAAAATAATGTTTTGAGGAAACCAATTGCATTCTAGCATAAAAATTGTCTGATGTTGGAATTGTTGAAAATGTTAGTTGATGTCTACAATGTGCCTGGAATTGTTGGTCTCGTGAGGTAGTCATTAAACAGGTTTAAGCCATGCTTTGCCACAAGAACGGTAAAAGCTTCTGCAAGGCTGATGATTAAATGATTGTTAGCGACAAAAACAAACTATGATGCCATTCAGTGTTCCCATTCCATGTTCCCACTAATTTTTCGTCATGTTACGTTTCTTACCAAAAAACGTCAACAGAGCACGAAAAGTATTGCGTTGCAGCTAACTTGACATTTTAATTACCTCGCTAAGGTATTTTCTATGGAGATCTCGTTGCCATGATAGCATATGACAGAATGAAATTGTATACCTCTTTGTCTGCTCTAAGATAATATTTTTCAAGGTTCTTTTAGGGTTAGAAAAAAGGTTAATCTATTGACCCAAAAGATTAATGAATTTACCCGAACTATTTGGGTTGAAAACTGATACCGTTGTGTTTGACCTTAAATTGCATGAGACTTTTAAATGATAAACCTTTTTCTTGTTTTAATTGGCGAATTCGATAGTACGATTAAGTGCTCCAAGGGCAATTGTACTTTGAACTCTTCTTGTTGAGATTAATGTTTTCATGCTTTTGTCATATCGATTTAATCTCTGAGATGAAGATCCAACTAAAATATTTGGATGAAAAATTTCTATGGTTAAACTTATTTATCCAAGTTTCAGCCATAATTTCTTTAGGCTCGAAATATGCTAACGATATGCTTGATTTTTTGAATATTTTCAGCCTCACTATGCTCATAATCTTTATGCTCATAAAGGTAAATTTAACCAGTCACCAAATCAATTTTCTGTCCGAAATAGTTTATTCGTCCACTCTTTACTATCTTCTTTGTCTTTCGCAGTATTTTTGGCCGGGTTTAGGTTAGCAAAAGTACGACTAAAGGTTATTTCTTTCTTGTTTTCTTGGCTTTTCGAAAGACCTTTATATATCACAGACAGAATATTGCACCAAGTAGATAGACTTATCTCACGTGAGTTAAGTACTGATCTTTCCTGTAATGATTCACCATTTTCTTCCTTCCGTTCTCTTTCATACAAGTACTGACGTCTTTGTGTAGTTATTACTTTGGATTTCCATTTTTTTCATCTTCATTTTTTAGATAAATGCAATCTCAAGTTTTATGAATTATTTAAAACTACTTTTTGCGTTTTCTTTTACAACCACTAAAAAGAGTTCTTTTTCATGAAACGTCGTTTTGTTTTGTTGAAATTGATTTTTCTTTACCTGTATTTTTTACAGGAAAATGAAATTTGTTTTCTCTTTTGAGTGAATTTTCTAATTTCCTTAATTCGAGGAAATAGATCAGTACCTTTCCTTGAAATTGAGATGTTTCTCATATGTCCTGTTTGTCCACGGGTTCCCATCTTTGACGGGATTGCGTTTCGTGTTTTTTGATTACATTTGATCTATATTTGGTTTTTATTTTTACACGGAACTAACGACATATGTTCACGAGATAACGTAATTTATTTGTTAGTGTTAACTCCTTCCATCAAATATTTTATTAAACCTCTTTCTTTTTTGTTTGAATATTTTCTTATTAAATCGTTTCTGATGACAAATCTTTCTTATTCTTTCATGTTGCAAATTTTATCTTCATAATTCATGTTTATGCTGTCGTGATAAGTTTTTCTTTTGTTTATATTGGGGCTTTGCAGCTCTACTGTTGTTGATCCCGTTAGACTGAGTGCTGTTTGTTAATGATCATTTCGGATCATCCCCTTTCGTAAATGTTATCATAACTACATTGCCCTGTGATATGTTGGGTTCATCAAGGTCACAGCAAATTTGGCTAGTTTTCTGTACTTGAGGAGAAGATTATCGAGGAATTAAGACCAAAGTTTGCCGTTGTCCACTTTTTGAATTTTTCGACATTTTTGGAATCTTTGAATTCGCACTGAATCTCACTTAATTGTAGGGGTTTTCTAATCATTTCTTGGAACCGAATTCTGTCGGAATCTTCAGAATCTCGTCCTCAAAAGAGTGATTCCCTCTACTCGGATTAGCATTTATTACAATCGAAAGTGCACTCTACGTTTTCTTTATATTAGCATAATTTTTTTGGGGTTATAAGAAAAAAGTACATACTTCAACTCACACCTTCTCGACTCCTAATCCTCTCATATTTTGATTAACAGGTTTAAGTAACAACTCTGATAGCTCAACAACTCAGTGTCGATGAATATTAGACAAACAAACAGAAGCTTTCAGTGTTGTCTCTCGTGTCTAGCCCTGGTCAACAGAAGAGAGATTTGCATATAGATCATGTTCACGAATCAAATAAGATGCGCACCGTGTGAGAACGTATTCATTAGGGATTGTCAACAAATTATCCGTAACGTCGATATTTCATTGGTTAAATTCAAAATGTTTTGTTAAGACTAAAAAAATGATAATGGAGTTTTTAGTGGTCCAATCAGAATCTCTTATTAACCAATGATCGTTGGATATTCTGATAATTTGTTCAACATATCCATTAAACGTTCCTCTTCTTAATTTATCCAAAGAGTATAGAGAAAAGAGAAACCATTTAGAATCTGTATTCAATGATATTTCGCAAGAGTCTTTAGGCATGGATTACATTTTGATGTTGGAAGCTATTAATCAGTAAAAATTATCAAATCTTCTAAAGTTATGTATGCGTTTGATACAAAAGGGATCATAAATCGTACTAAAAAGGACCTAAAATATCAAGATCCCCTATATTTCGACTATTTATCTTTTGATGTTGCTGGGCAATTACCGTATTTTGGAATGCGTTTCAACTTGCTACTTTGTTTTAATGACAGGAGGAGGAGGTAATTTTGAACGATTGCCAAAAATAATACTCGTTAATAGAATGTTGAAAATCGATTAGTTGTTTGTTTCTCCTTAATCCCATCATGATTAGAGCTTTTGTCTGCTCTAGGTAAGTGGTTTACCTTTAATCTGTTGTCTGGTTTTATATTCGAATAGCCTTCTAATGACAATTACATGAGTTTCTGCCAAATTATCGCAAACCAATCGTTTTCAACTTAGATAAAAAGCTAAATAGTCAAATTCGTGCTGTTATAATTCTCACTGCAGTTATTAGTACTCAGTGGCAATGAAATTTGACAAAAACATTTTCCCATGGAATTCCTTCCTCGTGACTCCATCCAATGTGTGCTTATTTAGTCAACTTCAAAAATGCCGTTTAAATACTCCTCACGTGTGGCCTCGCTGTATGACCTCTAAACATTTCTCAGAGACGAGTCGATTTAGTCCAAAGGGGGTAATAAAAACAACTTTTTCGACGACCCTCTTTTGTTCTACTGTGTAGGGAAGACATCATTCATTCATTCATTCTCATGCAAAATAAGAGTTTGATGGTTTTAGAAGTGGACTTTGTTGATTGATCTCCTAATGGTGTTATAATTGTCAGGTATTCTGCTTCGTTTGTACTAGATTTGCCATGTGAAATATCACAGAAATATCATAGAAATCTTATCAAAAGCTCGATAATGAATGAAAATATCCATTTTTTACTTTTATTTTTTACTTTACTTTACTAATAATGTTTTTAGATTTTTATTGGGACCTCATTTCTCTCTTTTAGGACTAATGCATGTAATTACTTTTGAAAAGTTTAGTATTTTGTTATATACTGAGACTGGAAGGGGGATGGGCGACATTCAAAGCCCTCCTTTTTGACAATTGTAAGTGTAGGTAGGACATTGAGCAAGGGAGGATGCAATTTCGTTCAGTAATAATTTTGATTAGGATTTGTCTTTTGACCACAAATCTCAAATATTATGACGTCACGATGAACTATTGCTACTCCTTCTAATTATCATTTGGCGTCATCGAAAGACGTCCACGTGATTTGATTACGTCATCATTTTGTCAAAACAATTATTCATACAGGATTTATGTATCTTATGTGCACGAATGCAACTTTTTCTTTCTTTTGAATTATTTCTCGTTTACTTTTTGGTCACCAAACGCTTAATCCATCTCTATTTTGTCCATGTGTGTTTTGGTCCAAACTACTTTACTTTTCATGCATGACGTACTTAACTAAAGGCCATGTCGACGTGCAGATAAATTTACGGAAAGTACCTTTCTGGTATTTTCTTGATCTAATTTTTTCAGAGTGAATTTATATCAGAAAAGAATGAAATTTAATACAATCGCCAAAAAAAATGGTTGAACATTCGTGGAAATAACTAGATAACGTAGAACTTTCGATTTCACCTTAAGTGACATAAAACACTATGAAATATTGAAACTTGTGGTTTCTAGTTTTGGCAGGGCAAAGATAACGACTTAAACCTATAATCGTGCCACTTTTTGCGAAAAACGGGGTTCGCATTCAGAAGATAAAGGGAAAAGTTTGTTATAAAATTATAAAATGAAATTTGAATCTTATACCTTCTCATTTAACGATCCATCTAGACGGCGATAACATTGCTGTAAGTAATTATCTTTAAGTACTTTCTCCGAAACTTTGCGTTTAGGGACCAAACTGCTCGGTATAAAAGAAAATTATCTACTATTATTACGGAATAAATAGAAATGAAAATATTTTAAAGCACGATTGTACCATGATCAAAACTTGATAATATCTGTGATATCATGTAGACAAGTGGCTTAGTAAGCTGAGTGTCAACATGACAGGTAACTATGGGGTCCAATGGTTTTTGGTAATTTTAGGTATGCTGATAACGAATATAACCAGTAATCGGTGTGAATAGGAAGCTTTCGGCCATTATTAGCCTTAATTAGACTAATTTTGGTCCATTTTGGTCCATTCCGGTATGAAGTGCATTTTCAAATTGTTTATTTCTAAATTCAGATTAGATAGCTGGATTGGGCATGGAAGGTAGATGAAAAAAATGGTATGGTTTGTTATGTTTGGAATTCTACTTCTCGAGATAAGGGAGATAGAAATTGGCGAAATTGGCGAAATTACGCTGAATCAGCAGTTTTTTTGTTTTTTTAAACGCTAATAACTGGCCTTTGGATCTAAACATAGCAAACCTTACCACTTTTCATGCCCTATCTAGCTATCTAATCCGAATTTAAAATTACACAATTTAAAATGCACTTCATACTGGAATGGAACAAAATGGACCAAAATAAAGCTAATAAAGGCTAATAATGACCGAAAGCTTCCTATTCACACCGATTACCGGTTATATTCGTTATCAGCATACCTAAAATGACCAAAAACATCGAACGCCATACTTACCTGTCATGTTGACACTAAGCTCAATCTGCCGCTGGTCTAATGTTATATAATAAACGTTTTAAATAGCATATCTATATTTTGGCAAAAAAAAGTATTG
>JAUKPT010001082.1:0-16508 GCA_032273505.1 Nanomia bijuga
TCGATAAACCAACGGGAAGGTGCCAAACTGAAAAACCATGCACGGTGTCCAGGCCTGTTAGTATAGTACGCCATGATCTACTTCCTTCGATCATATCACTGCATCGTTTTAGGTATTTAAAACTATCATCATTAGATTGAGCATGCTATAACCAAATAGACTCTGTCAGGGAATAGTTTAATAGTTATTGTTTTTTCGTTATCGTTCCTATTATTTTGAGATATGTGTGTCTAAACATAAGGTAAATTGTTACCCCTTCAACTCTTAATTTGCTAAAAACTTCAGGAGGTTTACTGATTTACTGAGAATAGAGATGCTTTACATATGCACAAGCTATACAGAGCGCAATATCTAACCTGCAATTCATTAACTCAGTACGAAATATGCCCTTAATTCCCCCAATAATTACCTCAAAAAGATGAAATACTCCCTACCCATTCTTTACAAGGCAGGGAATGACACTAGTCGTATGGTTTGATCCAAGGATTGTCTGATAAGGTCCAACTCGATTTTCTATCGGCAGAATATCTGGTCATGATTAATGTAGGGATAATACTGTTTCTTTATCATCAGATGAATCAATAATGCAGAAGATTCTTAGTTCTACGTTTAGACCAGAAGATATACGACATATCTTCGCGCATTTTTGTGAAGAAATTTAAAAAATGCGCAGATCATAAGATTTTTTCACAACTTGTATTTTATAGTTGTTGATCAGAAAAATTACTCTAAATTCACTTTTACCCGCATATCTGTATTTTTTTGTTATTTTCTACGTTTAAAACGCATTTTTAAGCTTTTTTCTTATTCCCTTTCTTCTGCTCCATCATGTCTAGCATTTCTAATAGGTCTAGTCCATGAACGCCATGGTCTAGTCTAATAAGTCTCTAATATGGTGATTAGTATATCGTAGTTTATCTGACATCTAAGGAATTATTTGTACTTTAAAAGATAAATTCGTTCAAAAATTGCATTTTGTATTCCTCTTTTCAGGGTTCTGAGATATCATTGGTACTAAATTTTGAAATCCTTTATAATGATGTCTTTTAAGTTTATTACAGAGATACAGGAATAGTAGATTCCCTTTCTTTCTATTTTTTTAAAAATGGACAGCCAGATTATAGATTAGACAAAAGAGAATCGTCAAAATCATATCTACAGATTCTTCTACTTTTAGAAATTCCAGATGAACTTTTCGATGAAAAGAGTTTATTGTAAAAACCCTATCAAAAGATACCATCTTTCAAACATTTGAAAAGATGTATATTGATCAAAACAGTCACGCATCTGCACCTACTTTCTTAGATGTTTCGAACTGTTAAGAACATCTGTAACAAGACTGCTCAAAGCTCTGATATCTTCTTTCATCAAGCAGTACGATATACTTCTTCAGACACAACAAATGAATTATGAACGAAATGATCAATAACAAATTAAAGTGAATGATAATTAATGATTAATCGTTTCATTCATAAATTAGTCAAATGTCTAGTAAAAAAAATATTTTGTTTCCTTGTCAATTTCTGCTGATACAGGTTGACAGAAAAATTGAACATGGCTTTTTTCAAATGATGCAAACTTTTATATGTAGTTTTTGGACACTTGCCTGGTCTATGGCTAAACTTTTCCGTGTCATTTGGTCTAGAATCGCATCATCAATCAGATTTGCTACCTCAAAAATATCATCATTTGTTAATCAAATTGTTAATCTATAAAACCTGAAAATACTTCTTAATGCACCAATCTGATTCTTGATAACATAGTAGAATCGTTGGAATCTATATACCCCACATATAATCAAGTCATGTTTTTTTTTTAAATTCTGCCAGTTTTTCTACAAATGCTTTGTTAGAAGTATTTCTCAAAGGGACCGCTCAAGAACGACGTCACATTGCCATAGAAGGAGGCCATAATAATCTGTGAGATATATTTTATCGCGTAAAGAAGGGGTCCAAAAAAGCGTCATCTTTTAAATGGTTCCTCAAATACTCTGCATAACGATCTTGTTTGCTACAAACCAAAGAGTCGGGTAAGCAGACTTAGCTAACCTAATCAAGCTAAGCTTACAACAAATACACAGGACCAAAGATATCGTTACAATTCTTAGATATTATATGAATCTCGTGTAAACAAAACATCAACTAAATTCCCATAAGAATATATCATCTCGTTTAATTCTATCAGCTATAATCAATTTACCAGCCTTTCCATATTACATGCGATTCTTCCATATCATTCATTGTTATTCCTTCCGATCACACATATAAAAGACACAGTGAAAATACGTAGGCGTGGGTAAGGAATTAGATAAATTGAATTCTCACGGGAGATTTGAAGTTTGTGAAATGTAAGAATAAAAAAGTTCTGGTCAGCATTTTTATTAGATATTAGATATAAATGCAAAAAGAATGTTATGGGAGATCAGTTACAACCTTCGGATAATTGAAAATTTCACCCGGCGAACAATGTCAAAAATCATTGTATCCTTCGGGAAATTCGCCACATTAAAAGTAGACACCTGGACCAGTATAAAAATCATTTTGCATACTATGGCACGTGACATTTGATAATTTGACATGTAGATCATCATAAGAACATCATGAGAACAAAAGGCGAATGAAGTCTCCTGTAACCTCACAATGAACTGCTATCAGTTAGTCAACCTATTTATCTCATAATAACAGGTCAATTAAGATTTTTCCTTCATTCATTATTACCTTATTCGTCCGCAAATGTGGTCGAGATCTTATTTTCATTAACATAATTTTTTACAAGATTTGAGTTTTCATGAGACTGCGATAAAAGTACTTTAAAAGGTGACAAAAAGAGGGTATCATAGAAGGATGCTTTACCCTATGTAGTGCATCTTTGCTACAGACCCAGTTATGGAGTAAGTAGAAAAATAAGACCTAGCTGTGAAATACAAGACAGATCTAGCTTCCTGAACCTGCTGAGAAAATCTAGCTCCCCATCCCCTAAGCTTGATATAATAGAAAATGCAAGGCACTGCATCATGTTTCCCTTAAATTAAGTAGAAACCGCTCCGTTAACTGATAGTGCAACTAGTCAATTACAGTTTATACCGCCCGATTTCTGAAGAAAAAGGTTTACCAGCCAGGCTTCGTTTTGTCTGTTCTGGCTGTTTATCACTTAGTGTGCACTAAACCATTAATTCTTTATAAAGATCAAGAAACCATACTTCGTTCTTCGGTATGTTAAAACGAAAAATTCACAGTGCTGGAACGCTATGTGGAGGAGAACGTGTTTTGACTCATATTCAGTTTGAAATCAGTTAAAAACAGTTGACCTGATAAGAAAATAAGACTGTAAAAGCGCGCGCTAGTAGGTGTGTGATTTTATTGTACCCACGATTGTGTAATAACAGTATATGTTCCCTAGTAGTGTAGTGGCAAGTAGAAATGTTGATAGTTTATGCCCACCCTATAACAATATTGAACCATTTGAGTCTGTCTGTGTGTGAGACTGTATACTGTAGGTTACATGTTGGATCTTTTTCTTCTTGCTTTCTCAGCTGCGGAGATTTATTCAATGACAGGTGAATAAATGAAGAGATGCAATCTGTGCATATCTTTGATTTTCTTTCGCACCTTTCAACATGAGATCTCAGTTCAATTCTTGCTCGTTCCAATCCGATAGTTTCTTTTAAGTATATCTGTTAATGTAAA
The DNA here is from genome assembly GCA_032273505.1 of Nanomia bijuga. Taxonomy (NCBI): domain Eukaryota; kingdom Metazoa; phylum Cnidaria; class Hydrozoa; order Siphonophorae; family Agalmatidae; genus Nanomia; species Nanomia bijuga. The sequence continues at coordinate 3,687 of JAUKPT010001082.1, forward strand.
ATTTTATCATGTTACAGCAGGGCCGTACTGGACGGGGGGCTAAGGGGGCTCAAGCCCCCCAAACTTTTTTTCTACTATTTTTTTTTTGATAGATACGATAAAAAAGTGAGATAAATATGGTTAATATGTGAAAAGGTATTCTTTAGATGACCCTCTTTTTGTTTTTGTGTCTGGGAAAGTGAAATTCCAGCAGTTTAAAAGGTTGAAAATCAAAAATTTTGCCCTCGTCGCCAACCATGGTGGCGACTCGCGGAGACACACACTTTTTTAAGCCCCCCCAAACAAAAAACACTCCGGTACGGCCCTGTACAGTGCAAAGAACATTTTGTCTACGAATGAACTAGTTTTGATGATGCGATGAGAAGGCATTACCTATGAAGCCCATAACTCGACAACTTCTAGGAACAGGGTACTACAGCGAGCTAAAAGCTATAGATTTTTACAAGAAGATATTAAGATATTCTTTCCATTTTCTGCTTAAACACCTCTACAAGGTTAATCGCAATATGGTTTGTTGAAATTATGGTCAGTGAAGGAAGGTTAGCTTAGTCAGTTCGGTACGTGAAAAATACGAGAAAAGATTAAATGTAAGTCAACCAGTTATCAGGATGACAGTTCATACAAGATTGTCTCCTGATAAGCTCATACCGTTTATTCTTTACTTCCTTAGTACCTATACAAAAGTCGTCCAAAATCAAAGAAATTTGACTTTACAGGAAGACTTTCTTCTCGTCTAATATACTTCACTTTTAGATCAAAAACCCCTAATTTAGCAAATCAACAGCTGCAACATTATAATATAAAAAGTAATTTTGATGAAAACTCCAAAATTATATGCTTTTTCTTTCTAGTATGACAAATATTTTTTTTATATGTTACAGTTACTGTATATCAAATGTTTGTTTTTACTAGCCGAGTAAAGTATTATTAAAGATAAGAGCTTAAAGTACTAAAATAATACTTCCATAAGCATAATCTAAGAATGTAAAGCCTGATTTAGCCAACATTAGAAATATCATATCACGGCTGTCCTTGCTTTCACATGGTGACTATAGAGAGAAAGGTCAAGAAGCCATATTTTCCCCTTGATTTGTTAACTCACTTATACTTAACAGGTCAGAAGCCTTGTTGACTTTGTCGACAAATGACTAAAAACTTCTTAATTAGTTCATTGAATTTTATCAACTTTGAGTTCTAGTCTAGGTAAGCAACGGAAAGCGGGATACAAACGCCGAAATCGATCTCTTCATACTCAGGCAGAGCAGTAAAATCGTTTCTGAATCCAAGCACACAAAGAATAACCAGTTTCATCATATATATATTCCCCTTTCTAAGTTACGTCACTAATCTTAATGTTTTGCACCACCAAAATGGTAGCTGTGGTAGCTATGGTAGCTAAAGTATTAATGGACAATTAATTATCTTTGAGAGCGCATAATCACGAGAAAGGCATTTATTTTACAATAGATTTCACACAATTTGAACATTAATTTAATAATTTTAACAAAGTCATTTTGGGTTTCTCTTCTTCTTTCATTTTTGATGAAATTGACATATTATATTATATCTAGTTAAAGTTCTTGTTTTCAATTTTTCGATACACACTGTAGCTACCATTTTGACGGTTCCAAAACAATGAATTACGTCATCAGTGACGAGACTCTTGAAAGGTAAATATTAAACTCGCATAGAAATCACTTATTGAAACAGAATTCTATCATGAAATGCAGTTTTAATGTATCCTAGTCTTAAATGCGAGTGAGCTTTTATCAAGACTCGAGTTCTTCGATTTATGTTTAGGCTTAAGCTTAGATTTTGCAGATGTCCAAGTTATCCGGGGTACGGCGAAAATCTTTGTTTTTTAGAAGGATTGTCCAATACTGGAGCGAGTAATTCAAACATTTTAGCATATTCCTGAGTTACTAGGGATAACTGAATACAACAGAATACAATTGTACAGTGTCCTAAAAATCGAGTACAGAAATGTCACCACAATTTCTATATTCATGTCAAGTTTTCCATGTTCCATGAGATAAATCTTGATTGGAATCTCTTTTTATTAATAATTGGTGAAGATTTAGTCGCAATCCATATATGTGTCAGGTTATGATTTACCTGCTTTATTTATTTTGTGTTTCAAGGAAGAAATAAGCAAAATTTGAAAACAATGGGAAAAGGGCAAAAATTCCCCAAACTAGGTCCTAGCCCCCCAAAATTAAAAGTTGTCAGATTAACCTGAAATTTGGTATTGATCCAAAATCCGATGTGGGGAATCCAAAAATAATGGTCCCAAAATCTTACAGTAACGGGAAAGGACCACTAACAGCACCTAGCAACCATTGCTAAGAAGTACAAACCGTAAATTTAGGCCGCAAAATCATGAAATTTACAGAAAGAGGTACTTGAGGTAGATATTCTACATGTACCTCAAAGAGGTACAAGTGTGGTGCAAAGACTTGAAATCTGAAAAAATAAAAATGCGAAAAGACACACCTAGCAACCGTAGTAAAGACGTACAAACTCAAAAGTACAAACTCATAAGTCGCAAAATGGTAGTAAAGTCAGCAAAATGTAACCCAAAGCAATTAATAGAAGGAAATTTCGATTTATCATATTATATCTTCTACAATAATGATATTATACATCTAAAATGAAGTCAAACTAAAGTCTTATTTGTTCAAAATGATCGTAAACCCATCCACTTCCAACACCTTGATAGTTTTCCACCATTTCCATCATTTTGATAGCTGATTCCTCGAAGCAATTGTTTAAATCTGGAGTAACGTGTAAACTTTTACCTAAATCTATAGTAATAGAGACACTAAAAGGATTGATATGTAAAACAACTGAAGGTTCTGTTTTCAGTTCTAAATCACAACCTTGATGGAATACGACATGTCCTGCCACTGTATATTTCAGTCGTTTTGTATTATCAAGCAAATTTTTCTTTTCCGCATTTACTTAAGGTGGGTTCAGATAACCTAGAAATACTCGCCTCGCAACGAAAATTTGAATCAAGACTATATTCGGTACGGCAAGTTCAGAAATCGTGGTCCCGAGAACTTAACAAAATAATTTAACTTGGGAGGTGTAAGAGTCCCTATTTACTTGGGGTGTGGTAAGATAACCTAGAAATACTCGCCTCGCAAAGAAAATTGGAATGAAGACTTATATTTTAATATAAGACTCGTTACCAAACCTTATGTTTTATTTTATTGATAACGATGAAGGTGTATGGTATAGATATAACTAGCAACAAAGGATTAACGAATTTTGATCTAATCCATTATACACGTATGTTACAAATCAAAGATTTTGGAGGGGTGTAGAAACACTAACAGGATCGGTATGCAAAACAACTGAAGGTTCTGCCTTCAGTTCTGGATCACATCCTTGATGGAATATGACATGTCCAGTCACAGTATATTTCAGTCTTTTCCTATTATCAAGCAAATATTTCTTTATGATTGTCTTCATAGATTTCATTGCTTCTTTTAGTAAAATAACTGAATCAACCATATTATAATCTGGATTTGTTAATCCATTCAGCAATAATCTCACCAAAAGCTGCAATACGAACCTGAGGAGTAAACACGAGTTTTTTTGTCTTGGTATAACTCTTCTGTTTGATACCACATCCTTGTATGTTTCGAGAACAGATACGTAAATGCCATTCTTTGTGTTGTTTACGGAGAAATGTTTTGTGACATATTCCACATTCATGTCGTCTAATCTGTTCGTGTATCTGTTTTGATTGTCTTCTTGAGTTGCTTGCTCTTGTACAGATTTTACTGCAAATATCACACACATGACCAGCCATCGTCGCTTTGATTTTATGTAATGTAATAATATGCTTGACTATACAATTGTATAAATACATTTAACTATATACAAATGACTATATACAACTGACAATTTATCTATACATTTGACCAACAAACTATACAATTGACTATACAATTGACTATACAATTGTATATATACATTTGACTATCAAACTATACAATTGACTATCAAACTATACAATTGTATATATACATTTCACTATATACAAATGACTATATACAATTGACAATTTATATATACATTTTACTATCAAACTATACAATTGACTATACAATTGACAATTTTTATATACATTTGACTATCAAACTATACAATTAACTATACAATTGTATATATATACATTTTATATATACTTTTGACTATATACAAATGGCTATATACAATTGACAATTTATATATACATTTGACTATCAAACTATACAATTGACTATACAATTCACAATTTTTATATACATTAGACTATCAAACTATACAATTAACTATACAATTGTATATATATACATTGTATATATACATTTGACTATATACAAATGGCTATATACAATTGACAATTTATATATACATTTGACTATTAAACTATACAATTGACTATACAATTTACTATACAATTGACTATACAATTTACTATACAATTGTATATATACAATTGACTATGAAACAATACCATATACTAGACTTAAAAACCACTGACAGACTTGTGTCAATAACACCATTTTTGTTGCCAGTTTTGTTCAATGTTACGACTTTTGTTACCAGTTGCATTACCAGTTTTGTTACCATTCGTGTCTAGTATATGGTATTGTATAAATGTATAAATATATATCTACAATTGTATAGTGAAGCATATTATTACATTACATTAAATCAAAGCGATGGCTGGTCATGTGTGTGATATTTGCAGTAAAATCTTTACAAGAGCAAGCAACTCAAGAAGACATTCAAAACAGGTACACGAACAGAGTAGACGACAGGAATGTGGAATATGTCACAAAACATTTGCCCGTATACAATACAAAGAATGGCATTTACGTATCTGTTATCGAAACATACAAGGAGGTGGTATCAAACAGAAGAGTAAAACCAAGAAAAACAAACTCTACTCAATTTCGTATTCCAGCATTTGGTGGGGTTATTGCTGAATAGATTATCAAGGTGTTGAAAGTCGATGGGTTTACGATCATTTTGAACAAATATAGACTTTATTTTGACTTCATATCATTATTGTATGATAAATCGAAATTTCCTTCTATTATTTGCTTTGGGTTACATTTTGCTGAATTTACTACCATTTTACAACTTATAGAATTTGTACGTCTTTACTATGGTTGAGGTTGGGACCTATTGTGAGGAATTTTTACCCTTTTTCCATTGTTTTCAATTTTTGGGACCGTCATTTTTGGATTTTACATCCTTGATTTAGTATCCGTACCAAATTTCAGCTTGATCTGACAACTTTTAAATTTTCAGGGTTGGGGGTCACTTTGAGGGGGCGGGACAGTCTGTCCGTCGGTCGGTTGATGACGTCATCGTTATTAATGGACTCATTAAGGTTTACACTTAATTACGAATGTTCTCGTTAAGATTTTCGGCTTTCATACGACCTCAGTAAGGTTGGCGAGTTTTTCCCCCACAAAAAAGTGTCGCAGATGCGTCAAAATCACACTACTATAAGTACGTATTCACCATAATTTACCTAATTATCTAGGTTATCATATCGAATGTTTTTAATTGGCCTGCCCTTCTCCCCAACAACCAACTAAGATAGTGTAGATTTTACTTTTTTGAAATCCCGGACGTCAATCTTTAACACAAATGTGTTATTTTAAACCCGGAGATTTGAGGAATATTTTTGTAATAATTATATCGAAGGCTTTAGCCCGAGAATATAATATCAAAAAATATTCCGAAAATTCTCGGGTTCTAAATGGCTTAAAAAAGCACAACAATTCGAACAAAACTCGTGTAAAGAATGCAGTATAATGTCTTCTATTTGAATAGCGACATCCCAGAAAGTAAACAATTCCGACAAAACTCGTGTAAAGAATGCAGTATAATTTCTTCTATTCGAAATATCCCGCAAATACAAGTAGCAATATAGCGTCATCCCAAAATGTAAACAAATATTTAGGTCTAAAACTGGTAATAAAATAAATTTTTGTTCTTAAACAATAGAAATTCTTCGTTTTCTAGAATTTTCATAGATTAAACATTTGCGGGAAATTTTCATTAGAACCCGCCTAGTGCGCTTCTCGTGATATTTAGGAAACTGTTGACCCGTGTCCTTTCACATAGATTTATATACTTGCCGCTAAATTCAACAAACCTCACACGGCTGTTAGGTGGCAGTGTTCCACGACATGAAGACATGTTGGAGGAACATCCTCTTGAACTATCGCCTACAATTTCCTTCTGGTGCCATACAGAAAACCGAGTTTCTTCGAATGGTCAATAAATTGTACGACACAACCCCAACAGGGACGATAATCATTTAGAGCGACGGGATTTTCCCAGTTAATCGTCAGGAGGTTCTTAAAATATTCACTCTTAACAATCAAGATAGATCGAAAGAGATCAAGAGGTCTGAAGTTATGAAATTAGTTTTCTGATGTTTTCAGAACATTTTTATTGATCAAATCCTTTTCAGTTGGTATCAATCCAATCCGTATTCTGTTATCCAGAAAAGTTGGTATTGAATCCGTTAAGCTGTTCAGATCCAGAGAAGTCTGAATCAATCAAATCAGTTTTCTGATGTTATTCTAAAAACTTTGTATCGATCAAATCCTTTGCAATTGATATCAATTCAATCTGTACACAGTTGTCTGAAAAAATTGCATTCAGGAATGGTTAGTATGGAAATCCAACCCTCCCAAAGCTAGCCATATTGGTGATATATTGGAATGACAAATACAATGTTTAAAGTTCGAATCCCTGCCGAGGAGTGGATCGGGATAAGATGAATCTTAGGGGAACCATGTCAGCGAATTGACGTTCTGAGAAACCTTATTACACGATTCACGATTATCTATATCACAATTTATTATTAATTACACGATTAATAATATTTTTCTGAGAAACTTTAATCACTTCTTTGCTTTATCTTTATTATAGTTTGGTTATCTGTCGATATATTCGTCTTTTTTGTTTATATCTGTCTTGTTTCTTATTTGCTGTGTAGTGGTAGGATGTCAACGTGTTTCTAGTAAGTGTATTTGTGTGATATTCATATTTTTTCGCGTGTATGTTGTAGTATTTTTTAATATATACAACATCTAGGCTGGAGGTATTCGCCTCGATTTATTAAATGATTTAACTTGTTTGTAATTATTTTGGCTACAGGTGTCGGGACTATTAAATGACAGGTACCTATTTAATGTCGTTTTTCGTTTTTGGAGTATATATGTGCATGTATAGTTTCATCCCCTTATCCCTTCTAAACCTGTTAACTATATGATAAGACAATTCTTAAAATACCAAAATTAGAAATAAAACTCATTTTTCACGATTTTTATTACATTTTGAAATGTTAAACAATGGCGAAGTGTTTCTTATTAGTTTTACAACAGGAATCTTCCAAGATAACTTTATAAACCTTATATGTAATGTGTAGCACAATAGTCTGACTTGGATATCAAACAGATACGAATTAAAACACGATTTTAATGCACGTTTTTATAATATCAGGAATAAAAAGTTGTAACTCATTAGTAAACACATAATTTGGCTCTCAAATTGTTTCTGATACTTTTCCTATTGATGAACTATTCATATGGGTGTCTTATGAAACAATTTAAACAAAATGATAGGTGGGACTATACTTCATAAGGACTATTAAATGTTTCTCTGGTAAATGGTTAGTCAATGCAGAATTAATTGGTTGGTATATTGGTTAATGTTAGTGTTTGTATTTGTTGCTTATTGCAGTTATTAGATTAGATTGTACTGTATATTTTCAAACAGTACATTTTATATTTGCTGATTAGAATTTAATATAGTGAGTACTGAAGTTTGTATATAACTACCTGAAATGTGAATACACGATCATCTCAAAGCTCATATCCAACGACACCAACCAAAGTAGCTAATCTTGGGTCGTAAAAACACAAAAAATGTTTGTACTGGTTCCTAGGACTATTACAGGGAATTGTGCCACCTTTTAATTGATAAAGCTTTGAATCCCTTGGCGCCAGAAGAGATCGGCACCATGATGCAAGTTGATATAAGAAGTCAAAATCAATCAGTTTAAAACACAACTTGACACAAGTTTGGGGGTCTCTGTTAGGAAAAAGTATCGAAGAAAAGGTAAAAAATTTAGATGCAGAAAAGAAGAGGAAAGAAAAACTGCCAGTGATGAAAGAAAGAATGATCACTGCATTCATACGATCAATTGGAAATAGTTAGCTAATGGATTGAGAAAATGTTCTGAATCTGGATTAATATTTAAAGATGACTGTAGCAAGACGCTGGCCGCTCATCACTTTTCCCATCATGCATGGTAAAGAAAAAACTGCGTATTGTTAATGAGGATCCGAGAAGGATATTGATGATAAGATGAAGATGAAGATGAAGATGTGTTATTTGCTTGAGAATATGTTGATGAAGAAGAGGCATTTTCAATCATTTATGAATCAGAATCGATTCATGAATCAGAGTCGGAAGCATCATGTTACTGTTTAAAATTTTACATTTTTATGTTTTTTATGACTTGTTTGAAAAATATTTCATTATATTAAAGGTGTTGTTTTAAGTAAACTAATCATTTATTACCTAGGATCATATGTATCAAGTGGGACTATTAAACGTTCACCAATTTGGACATTGATATTCGTTTCTCTATTGTAACAATATGTAAGGGGCTTGTACTGAACTATTCGGAAAGAGTTACTTGAATCCTCATAAAAATCATAAGCGTCATATTTAACTTACCAATGTTTTCTAATAATGAGTTTATTTTGTCAATTTATACCTTTTGGGTTAATTTATGTATTTTAAGATTATTTTTTACGTTTTAAATATATTTTAACGTCATCGAAAGATGTCAGTCGAAAAAAGACGTTATTCCTTGATCAAAAACCAACGTCAGCAACATTAAGAAAGTACTTTGAAAAAAAGATTTGTGTTTTGTTGAATCTGGCCTGCTAAGGGATTTAATTTTAATTTTGTGTTATGTATTATGTGTCCATGTGTTTGTTAAATTTGTTCGTGTTTTGATCTGTGAGGGCTGCGTATTTTGACTACTTTCACGTGGTGCAACCTGTTAGTGGTGTTATTTCTATTGTTAATCAAACTCTCGTTTACATATTCTATATAAACTTTTTAATCTGTGTTTTGATTGCACTAAATCAAACAATCCATATAATATTCATTTAATTTGCCTCCCATTACACTTTCCGAATTGCGGTCTATAATGTACATACAATGTAGATCCTAGGAATGGTTTAACTTCATTACTAATGCTGTACAATCATGGCGTTCTTTACTAATAGGCCTAGACATCTGTCTCCCAATCATTTTTCTACTTGAATACATTTGAAACAAGTTTTCAATTTATTCTTTATTAGAGCATTACATAAATAAAATTTGATGGCGTCATGTTCTCATGTACGATAGGCCTATATTTCATACGAAGCATCCCCTCAAAGAAAATGAAGAACTGTTAAAAATTTACCTTGTAATGTATCTGCAGTTTTTTTCTGTACCAACATTTCTTTTCACCGATTTTTAATGTACCGATTATTTGAGTTCTCAATAAATCATAAATTGACGGATTTAGGTACTTTACAAAAAAGATCCATTTCAAAGTCTAGCTTTTTAATCCATCTCATGTTTTGGTAGATTCTTGAATCTGATGAAATATTCTGACAAACAAGCGCGCTATAGTCGGACACACTTGTTGAATTTCAAGTGAAGCCGTCCTCGATAGAATTTTGTATTAAACTAAAACTCGTCACTTTCTATTTCTTTCCATAAAATGGCTTATTTTACGCTCGGACGTAAAACACAGTACGACGCTGATAACTTAAGATTCGTCTGACGAGTCAAATCCTCGTGTAACTCTTAAAGCCATAAATATAGATTTTAGATTTTAGATTTTTGATTTGTTTATTTTCTCATAACTAAAAATGTCGAATGTTTTTTCAGTTACTAGATTGCATAGTCACAATATATATACTTGTCATGTGAGAATAACAAAAGTATTTTCTCATAGATAGTTTTTCTAACCAGTGTTTCGTTACTAGGTACCCCTGCATGTCAAAGTAGGAGATTTTAATTAGAAAAAAAACACAGTATAAATTAAAGCCAAAATGGTTTTTATTTATCAACACAACCCACCGCATCGGAAAGAAGAGAAAATCGAAAGATCGAGAACAAGGTAAAAGAATTGTGTTTATTGTGTGTTTGCTGTGTCTAATTGTAATTAAAGTGAGATTTATTAAACAATTAACTACTGATGAGTACTTACAGAAGTTACTGGTTATCACCAGAGTTTGATAGAGTTTGTCACTCTATGAATTGTTATATTGTTTCAATTCCCAATTTTTTTACAGTTACTTGGATTCTTTTTCTAAGTAAGAAATTTTATAAGAAAGAATGAGAAAAATAACTTGAATTAAGTTCAGAAAATACATTTCTTTGCGAGGTAAGAAACCTTTGCCAAAAAAATCCTTATAGATTTGCTTAAGATATTTTTCAATGGTGGATAATTTTTTTCCAAAACGTATCATTTTAGCAACCCTCGCTTATCAAACCCTTATAGATTTATTTAATAAAATATGGTAGATAATTTTTTTGATCTGAAAACGTATCATTTTAAAATCTACAAACTAGACTAAAGTTGATTTTGAAAAATATCTGAAAAATTATAGCAACAGTTACATTAACATTTTTTCAAAATATATTTCTCAAACTTAAAAAATAAAATCTGGAAAATAAATATTGTTTTTGATTGAAAGCTTCTCTTAACAAACACTTATGAATTTTTAAATAAAATTCACGCCAAGTTTAATTTAAGATAAACTCTATCCTTCTGATCTCAAATTAATTTCGAAAATTACGAAAATGTTTGAACAATTTTTAATAATGATCTTCCCTTAACAAACACTTATAAAGTTTTTCAAAATGGCGGATAATTAATGAAAATAAAAATTCACTCTTAAATTTTACAAACTGCAGATTAAAATTTGTTGGATTAGATTAACTAGATTCAAAACAGAAAAAAAATCTTTTTAAGTTAATTTCTTTAGAAAAACTATTCGAAATATAATTTTTGATTCTCAATTACTTTTTGAAAAATATCTCAAAATGATATTATTTCAAATCGAGATGAAAATTTCTTCCCTTAACAAAGGCTTATAACTTTGAGAATAAATAGCCGCCATCTTTAGAATTTTTCTCAAAATTACATCCTTTCGACTTTAAAAAGTAAATAGAAATAAAAGCCGTATCCAGACCCCGAAGGATTAAAACTCTCAAAAGTAAGCTAAAAATTAGTATGGAAGATCCCAAGAGCTAACAATAAACAATGAATTAAGCAAAAGATACTAAAGGTCCCAAAAGTTAGGTACGGGGGATGAATACGGGCTATTCAAAAATGATGATTCCTGTATTACAATTTTCACTTTATGTTTTACTCACAAATCTATATCAATTTATTTAGATTATTTCCAAGATGCGATTATATATCCAGATATTTTGGGATGACCTTCCAGATTTAATTTATGAACTAACAATTCATATATTTCGATATCGATATCGTATAACTCATAATACCGCATATTATTTAAAAACAACTTTTTGTCTACAAGTTCTGGAATAATCTAGACTGTAATTTATTGTAATTATTCTAATTTATTCTAATATATTCTAATTTATTGTAATGTATTTTGATTTATTGTAATTTACTGTAATGTAAAACGCAAATATGTTTTTCTATCTATTACCATTTTTTTCTCGACACTATTAATTGTGAGAGTGTCCTTTCTGACGAATTTCGAGCTGCCAACGACACAAAGATCACTGCTAAGGCTAACATCGACCCAGAATCCAGGCTTGGCACCTGTATTCTCATTAACCATCAGCTTATAGCACCATCAATATCCATTCATACACTTGAATTTGAGAGAGTCCTTCTAACTCAATACAGATTAAAAATTCAAACATACTCGTGTAATATTGGTATACAGTCCTTACAACATTCCATTTATTTTTTGTCTTTTGTTCCCATTTTTGTTTCTAATCAAGTGATCATATTAAATAATTCATACTCTCTTGATGCATAAAAGCTATAAATATAGCAAATCGATCAGATATCATCAAATTGATTTTCGAAAAATCTGAAAAGGTTAAAAGGTGAAATAGAGGGAAAAAAGGGAAAACCAAGATCGATGTTCTTTGGGACAAGTTGAAAAACTAAATGAATTTCTTAACCCTCAAAATTAGCAATGTTAGAATAATGTGAAAATTACACTCTCAATAAAGAAAAAGATCATTAAAACAAAATGATCAATCACTGTTCCCAACCTTCTGAAAGATATATCTGAGATTTTAATTTAACTAACCTTTATTTTTTAGAAACAATGGCGACTGCAATGATAGAAAAAAGAGAAAGAAAACGAAAAAGAGAAGAAGGAAAAATGGTGGAAATGATGGTAGAAATGATGGCAGAAATGGAGAGAAAAAATTTAGAACTGTCTTCTTCTATGAAAAAGAGAATGCAGGTGGAATTTTCTTCTGATACTAGCGACGATGAAGATGTAGCTACTAACAAAAAGATAACGAACATTCCAGAAATCGAAAACAAAGAAGAACGTGAATGTGAGCAAGAAGAAAAAGAAGAAGAAGAAAAAAAGGAAGAAGAAGAAGAAGAAGAAAGAAAGAAAAGAAGAAGAAGAAGAAGAAGAAAAAGAAGAAGAAAAAGAAGAAGAAGAAGAAGAAGAAGAAGAAGAAGAAGAAGAAGAAGAAGAAGAAGAAGAAGAAGAA